>CM030931.1:2127885-2160400 GCA_018136815.1 Isochrysis galbana
GGAGCCGCTTCTTCCTCGACCGCACCCTCCATCACCAAGTCCGAATGGGCAAAGAGCTTTCCGAGATCAAGTTCCCCAAGGGCCTGGCCTCGACAACGTCCAGACAGCGCCACCTCCTGGAATGATTTTCGTCTGTCCTTCATCAAGCCACTCGAGCGCGCCCTCTCGCTCGGCTGCGACCACCGTGAAATCTTTACATCCTTGCTAGCGGCCGCCAACTTGTGCACCACCGGCAACCAAAGGATTTACGCCTTCCTCCTCGATCTCGCCGAAGATCCGGTTCTCTCTCTCAATCCCGCGCTGGCCTGCGACGTGCTTCTCCGCAAGTGCGACGCCACTTCCGGCCAACGTGCCCGGCTTCCCAAAGACTCCGCCTCCATGGAGTGGGACCGCCTCGTAGCCCGTGAAGCCGGCTCCGATCTCTTAGAGTTATCCAAGAATTTGGTGCGCGCGTACGTCCGCAAGATGGGTGACGCGAAGGTGGATGCCACGACGGTCTGGGACCACCCAAACATGTCGCACGATATCAATCAACGATTCGAGTCCATCATTCGGAACGACAAGGTCGACGCGGCTCGCGGCGTGGATAACGCGACCAAGTTCGGCGAGTGTCTTGCGAAGACTCGCTTCCGCGTCGAGAACCACGAGCTCCCTCGTTCGGCCCTTTCGTGCGTCAACCTCTGCCAGCGCTACTTGAGCCCGTACGAACAAGCCCGCGCTGGCCAACAAGCGTCGGTCACGGTCGCCGCCGTGACGCCGCCGGCGACTACTTCCAAGTCCACCAAGACCGCCAAGGTTGCTAAGACTGCCTCTACCCCGCAGACACTACGGCTTCGATGGTCGCCGCCGTCCAAGCGGCGTGCCGAGGCATTAAAATCGCAAAACAACAACTCGAACCGCAAGGCGACTGGCGCTGACAATCGTCGGGCTCCGCCTCCGCCTACGAATTACTCCGCATCGTCTCCGTTACCGGACGCACTTCTTGACCGTCCCCTCGGCAAAAGCAGTCTTCCCGTCGCCAATGTGATCCCCCTCCGAACGGCCTTGGGCTTCCGGCCGATTCGGGCCTCTCGGAATGGATCCAGGTAGCTGGTCTCGAGCGCGAGCCCGCTTCTGGCAAATCTCTCGTTACGCGGGTCACCCGCCCTTCGCGCTGCGCTCACGCGCTGCCGTCCCTCGGATGCCACCATGACGGCGCCGCGTCTCGACGACTTAGACCGCGACGTCAAGGAGTGGACCGACGCCAACGGCTGCGCGTACTGCGCCTTTCGTCCCCGGCTCCATCTGGTACGCCCGAGGCAGACTTGTGGAAGTATGGCACGGGCGACGGAGCTCATAACCCCGTCGTTTGCCAACCATACATTCGTTTTCTCTGCGAAGGCGGCAGTGGCGAGTGTGGTAACGACCCAGAAGTCCACCGCCGCCTCCGCACGATGGTTGTTCTCCGTCCGGCCAGTAGGTCGCCGGCGGGCCCACGTCCGCGCTGTTACCCCGCTACCAGTCCAGGGTAGTGGGCCTGAACGCCACCCACCAAAAGATCGTATTACGCTACGGCCGAGTACTTCTACGGCCTCCAACCGGTACCCCAAGATTCCCCAAGTTCCAGACAAGCCCTGCCACCTCCATCCCCCTCTTTCTCCTGCCTCCTCGCCGATTGCCCCTATTTCTCCAATGCCGATGATTCCATCCTGATTCTCGATATCACGCACGAGTCCTCAAAACCAAGTCAACCGTCACCGCCTCTCTATCAACTCAAGCCGCTCAACCGCTACCCCCCGCCACTCCTCAAGCATCCCCAGTCCAAGACCTCACGGTCTGCGAAAATCCAGCCGCCGCAGGCCCAATCCAACCTTCAATCCTTCAATCAAATTTCGCATGTCCGAGCCACAAAACGTCTCCCGAGTACGAGTCCGAGTCCAAGTCACGTTCAGAATCACCCTCTTCGTCTTACGCCACCGCGAGCCCATCTACGAGTCTGAGCCCAGTCCAGTCATCACCGGTATCACCAGTCTCCATTACTACGACGATGGAGGCGCAGTTCTCCGGTTCTTCCCCACTTTCTTTCGAGTCCGAGTCCAAGCCTGTTTTGAGCAAACCCCGTTCTGAGCCATCCGAGTCCGAGTCCGAGTCCGAGTCCGAGTTTACAACGTCACCGAGTCCTACCACGCGGTCGACCGCAGGATTAACGGAGCTCCAGCCACTCACTGAGCCTCCGACGACCACTCCTTCCGCGGAGTGTTCACCTTCGGTCCTCCGCGCCCGAGTCTGAGTCATTTGGAATCTCCGGTCACTTCCAGAATTCCAACCACAACCGAGCCCCGTTTCACGAGCCACCGCGTATCGAGTCCAAACACAAGCTGACGCCGAAGCCCTCGACGACAGCCACTGTGTCCTTGTCCGAGCCACCGTTCCGAGTCTCGCCGCAGCCGGCCTGCCACTCCAGCAGGCTGCACGCCGCCGAGCCGATCCCTTCCGTTTCCGTTCCGAGTCCGAGTCCAATCGCACAAGACAGTGCATCCCGAGCCCGCGTAATCAAGCCCGTCACCGAGTCCGAGATTTCGGCCGCACCGAGCCAACCGGTGCTGGCCACCGTGCCCCTATTGTCATCACAAGCTTCAGCTTCGTCCTCACCGACGGTTGCGACGCCAGGGGGCTTCACCTTTGAGCCGGCCCCGTCCGTTCCCATTTCGAAAGTTAGCCCTGTTATTGGCGTCCAGCACGCCAGAAACGACGAGTCCGAGTCCGAGTACAAATTAACGTCACCGCGGAGTCCGCGGTCGACCACCGGCGTTCCCACGCCACCCCATCAACCGAGAGCCCTGGAGGAGCTTGAACAGCCGTCTCCTAGCCCCTCTCAAGTCGCCGAGTCTTCCGAATTCGAGTCTGAATCCACCGTAATTTCAGCGGTCCATCCACCCGCTAGCCCGAGCCAAGTCCTCCGAAGAATGCTTCGCATTGCAGAACCTCTTCGGCCACTACCCACGCCAGCCGCTGCCGCAGAGCCACCACCCTGGCCCCAGCCTTTCCCGCAGCCGGCTTCTACGACAGCCACGTCCCTTCTTTCGCCGGCGCCGACCCCGCCGACGACAGAATGCAACGACGTCTCCTCTTCCGACGTGACCATGGAGAGTGACCACAACCCCTCTGCACGTCGAGGAACGGCGGCCTCCCAAACCGAGCTTCTACGCCCATTGAGCCAGCCCAACCGAGTCCCTGAGCCATGTCCTTCATGTCTCTCACCGGTGGTCTCGCGGCCGCGGCGTCCGTCGCCGCCGTCCGACACCCCACTTCTCCGAGTTTCTTCGTCAATCCCGTCCTCCGAGCCCGTCTCTACGTCGTCGATATCCGAGTCTTCTTCCATTCGTCCTACGTCGCTGCGGCCACCGGTCGCCGCCTCCGAGCACTGCCTGCCTCTCGATACCACTGCCACCACCATCATGCGCGTGGCAGCGATCAATGCGTCCGCGATCCAGTCCTTCGATTCCTCTCAAAACAACTCCGATGTCGGCACCCGTGATGATACCCCGTCACCCGCTCTCCACGCTCTCGCCTCTCTTCGTGCACGAGCGAGCGGCTCTGCGGTGGTATTACCTCGGCACCTCACGGAGGCAGCCCAAGAGCTTCGCCGGCCTCGCAATGGCACCCTAGCCTCGCCTGCCGCCGCGCTACCCAAGCACTTCGATGAGCTTTGCGCTGAGCTCACGAAGATGAATCAACGAGTCCAAGACGGGCTGACGTCTGGCTGTCACGCACCACGCGTTCTCGTCGTTGGCGAGACGAGCGGCGTCGTCTCCTCCATGTTCCTACTCGCCGGTGCTGATGTAGCTACGTGCGATTTGTATCCTTCCGAGATCGATTACGTGCCCCACTTCCAAGGCGACGCGCTTCATGTCCAAAACCTAGGTTGGGACCTAGTCATCGCCCACCCGCCCTGCACGTACCTCTCCGCTGTCAGCAGTCAATGGCTCTCCCAAGAACCCGGACGTCGTGCCGCTCTTGAGTCGGCCGCTCGCGTCTTCAAGTCAATGGCCTCCGCCACTGCTCCGTTTGTAGCGGTCGAGAACCCTCGGATGCATGCGGAAGCTCGCCGTTTAGTCGGGGGTTGACCCCGACCCAATTCGTCCAACCCTGGGAGCACGGCACTGGACACCAGAAAGCCACCGGGTTGTACCTCACCAAAGGGCTGCCGCCCCTCCAGCCAACTTGCGTCGTGGATGGCCGTGAGTCGGCCATGGCTAACCTCTCTCCTTCACCGCACCGTGGCGCTCTTCGCAGCCGCACCTACGTCGGTGTAGCTGGAGCGATGGCGATCCATTGGATGCCTGTTCTTCTTCGACATTTGAGCCAACAGCGAGACCAGACGTCGACGAAGAAATTGTCCGCGTTAGAGCTACTCGCTTGCGCGCGGTGCAGCCTATTGGACCGGCCTTCACTTAGCTCGACCGAGGCTACCGCCTACGAGCCGTGGTCGGCTCTTCATCGTTATGAGAGGGGGAGGGAAACGAGTGAAGTTTCTTCCGACCCCGTTGTTTCCCGTCCAGCTACTCCCGAGTCAGACAACCACGAAGACCAAAAAGAAACCCACGATAACCACGACAACGACACGCCACTCCACGCCTCCGAGTCTACACTCCACGACCCATTCTCTCCATGGACCGCCCCGCCTCCGGCACGCGCGAGCTCGCCGCGTCCGACGACGCCGACGACTCTCCGGAAGCGGCGCCAACAATGGCAATCATTCGGAGTGAACGGGGACCAGAAATGGTCCAACGTCACGCTCGAAACCGCTGACGAAATAAGAGCGCAAGCTCTAGCCGGACGAAACGCCGACGAGGAATCCGACCTCGCCGCTGCCGTCCGAGCGCCGATCGAGTTCGTGGAAGCCAAAGGCATCCGCGCCGAAGAGCTAGCCTCATTAGTTCGAAGACCCAAGACAGAAGCCCAAGCCCGTCTCGAGAAAGATTGGGAAAAGATGTCCGACCACCCGAGGCACCCCACCGACAAGAGAGGCCTGGGCTACACTAGTCCCAAGCTATCACCCTGTACCGCTACCAACGAGGACGACCCCTCTAGGCCCTCTGCCACGATAGCGGCAGTCGGAGTACCCGAAGAGACGACGACCAGTTTGACGACGAATTCACCCGAGCAACGACGCTGGCGACCAACCCCGTCCCTGTCCGACACCATTGCACACGTGACCGCGCACCGGCCGGAGAGCGTCGTGGATACCCTACCATCTGCCTACCCAAGGCATTGTCTATATGTTCGAGATCTAATGGTCTGCCGCTCCGGCGAGGCTGCCGGCAAAGAAGGAGTAATCTTAGCCGACTCCGCCCTCACGGTCAACAGCACACTCGCTGACACCGGAGCTGGCCCGTCGGTCGTGACCACTTCCCTCTTGTCCAGCCTACCCAACGACGCATGCGTCGAGCGGCTGCCGCAAGCCGTAGTGACACCGCTCCATGGCCCAGACGGCCTACCTCTTATCACGCGAGGCAAGGCTCGAATCGTTTTCTCCGTCGGTGGATTTCTCTTTCGTCATACGTTCATGGTGATTGAAGGCAACCCGATGCTACTGCTCGGGAACGACTTCTTAGCTACGCACGCCGCTTCGATTCAGCTCGCCTCCGACAGCGCGGACGGCTCTATCACCCTCGGTGCCCCATCCACGGTGGCTCCTCTTGAGGTTAATGGCAGTCCAAGCCCCGACGCTCCGCCGATCTTTCGCGTCTCGACGTCACCGATAGCGGTGGTCCCTGTCAGCATGACTTGTGCACAGGTCTGTCCGACCTCCGCGAACCCAATCACGACTGACTTCTTCCGAGGGCCGCAAGCCGCCGAAAACGACAACCAGCTAGTCTCCGAGCCGCTCTTCAACACGGCCGATGAGTTTGCCGCCAAAGCGCCGGCGTCTTGTGGCTCCGAGTACCTCCTATATACCCATGAACCTATCACGATCCCGGCCTATCATCGGGCGACGTTTCACGTCCGAATTCCGCTAGCTCTTCGAGAACACGAAGACTGCGCCATGCTCGTGGACCGACTCCCTACACGCGAGACTATTGACAGCTCTCCGCTCGTCATCCCTCAAGTAGAGAGGCCGAAATCCGACCACACCATCGCGGTTACGGTGGCCAATACTGACCCCAAACCACTACACCTTCCGTCGTTCCATCCTGTAGCTTCGCTACAGGTTCGATTCAAGATTCACGCTGGAACTTATCACCGCGTCGGTGACAATAACTCGCCGGATGTGATTGAGTCGCTCAACGAGGACCAACGCAAGCTCCTCGAGGCAGCCAAGATCGACCCCGAGGGCCGTCTCTCGATGCCCCAACGTGAACAAGTTCGTCGTCTACTGGCCCGACGTATCGCTGCTTTCGCAATTGACCCGACTAACCCGAATCACATTCACGTGATGGAGGTAGAGCTACCGCTCAACCCCGGAGCCGAAGCTCACCGTCACGCACCGTCTAGAGTTGGACGAGAGGGTGAGAAGATCATAGAGGACGAAGTTTGCAAGATGGAGTCCGCGGGCATCATTAGGAAATCAAATTCGTCGTGGGCCTCTCGAGTCGTGTTAGTCACTAAGAAGGATGGCTCCGTACGTTTCTGCGTAGATTATCGCGACGTCAACTCCAAGCTTCGTCTAGAGGACAGCCCTCTTCCCCTCACGGTAGAAGCCATCGACCGATTGTCGTCCGGTCAAGGCAACCTCGATTCTCTATTCCTTTGCACCCTGGACCTGGCATCTGGTTTCTGGGGTATACCGATCAAAGAATCCGATAAACATATCACCGCGTTCACTACTCATCGCGGCAAGTACGAGTTCAATTACTTGCCTTTCGGTGTTCAATCCGGTCCCTCGTATATGTGCCGCCTCATGGACGCCGTTCTCGGTGGGCTGGCATGGGAGATTTGTATGCCATACTTGGATGATGTCGGCGCCTGGTCGACAGGTGTAGGTGACTCGCTGCAGGCCAGGGAAGAGTCGTCATTCCAACAAATGTTACACCGTCTTGATCTTGTCTTGGAACGTCTCATCTGGGCGGGCCTCACTTGCAAGATGTCGAAATGCGTTTTCTTTGCCACCTCGGCTGAATATCTCGGCCACGTTGTTTCGCGTGAAGGTCTTCGGATGGATCCCAAGAAAGTGGAAGCTGTCTCGAAAATCGACCCAACCCAAATCAACTCGATCGAAGCCGTCCGTTCGTTCCTTGGATTGTGCTCCTACTACCGCCGTTTCATCCGTCGTTTTGCGATCCGTGCGGCGCCGTTAACCGCTCTCACGCGGAAAGGGTGCGACGTCCCGGTCGAGTCGCAAACAGAAGCCTGTCGACAGGCTATCGAAGATCTCAAGCAAGCTATCTGTGAAGAACCCGTACTCGCACCTCCTCGAGACGACCGTCCTTTCCTCGTTAAGACCGACGGTGCTAGCAAGCTAGGCATCGCCGGCGTCCTTGCTCAGAAAGACGACGAAGGGAGAGAGCGCGTTGTTGCATACTACGGTCGTAGTTTGAGTCCGGCTGAGCGCCATTGGACAGTTACTGAAATCGAACTTCTAGCAGCGCTAGAATCGATCCGAAATTGGAGGCCTTATCTTTGGGGTCGCCACTTCACCCTCGTCGTAGACCATTCAGCTTTGCGCTGGCTTCACACGATGAAAGATCAAGTCACCGGTGGTCCAGCCTCGCGCCTCATGCGATGGGTCCTGAAGCTAGCCGAATATCGATTCGACGTCGTGCACAAACCTGGAGTCACTCACTGGGACGCCGACGGCTTATCCCGCCTAGTTGCTCTCGAGCCCGATCACGATCCTCTCCATCTCGAGGAGAGTGACGTCCATTCTTTCGATTCTTCCGAAATTCACGACATAGTTGCCGCCGCGGTTACTTCATCCACCCTCACCGCTCGCCGCCAACAAGCAAACGATAGGCTCGCTCGTCAAGCATCGGAATCTTCGGAGTCGATTACCTCCTCGTATCTCGATGTGGGCGTGCCTCATGCCGACGAATTGCGTCAAGCGCTCTCTACCGACGATCTCGCCAGCTCGATCCTTTCTGAAGTCGAGTCGATCCTTCCGAAAGCTTCCTCTTCGATTGACTCTAGCTCGTCGTCGAAGAAAAGTTCCCGATTCCTCCTTCGCGATGGCCTACTCTACTACCGCTCCTCAGAAGCGGAAGAGGCTCCTCTTCGTTTGTACATTCCGGAGTCCCTTCGTGACACGTACCTCCGCGCCTACCATGACCACCTTGGTCACCCAGGTGCGACAAGGATGACTACCCTACTTCGTTCTCGAGTTTACTGGCCTGGCCTATCCGCCTCTGTATCGGAATACGTTCGAGAGTGCCACGAATGCACTCTTGGCAAACCGTTACCGCGACCGCTCGCCCATCCATCCGGTCTTTCCATCGGATCTTATCCTTTCGACGTCGTCTATTGCGATATTCTTTCGATGGCGCCCACTCACGATTTCGTATCCGGCCGCTCCGGTTTTGACAAGCTGATTGTTTTCGTCGATTCTCTCTCTCGTTGGATTGAAGCTGAGCCTTGCAACGGTAACCCCTCGTCCGCAAAATGTCTGGACGTCTTCATGCGTCTCATCGTATCTCGTTATGGAGTCCCTCGCCAACTTCGAACCGACGCCGGCTCGAATCTTTGCTCTCGATTAGTGGACCTAATTCTCAAAGCGACCGGCACGGACTTGAGCACTACTGAAGCCTATCGCCACGAAGGCGTAGGGCTAGTAGAAAGAGCTCAACAAACTCTCCTCACGATGACTCGAGTCTCCAATGAAGGCGGCGCCCATTGGGTCGATCACCTTCCGTTTCTTCTCATGTCTATGCGAGCGACCGCCGGTCGCGTCGTACCCAAGTCACCCGCGGCTATCTTGTTTGGTCGGGAGCTTCGTCTTCCAGCTCAACTTGCTGACCCTGCTCCTGTTCTTGAGTTGCTTCCATCTAGGCCTCCGTCCGATGCCGTCACTTACGCCACCGAGCTCAATAAGAAGCTTCTCGAGTCGTGGCGTTCCGCCCTCGAAAGTACTCAAGAAGCCCAACGTGAATCGATGCGCTCCGCCTCTCAAAAGTCTAAACTCGGTGTTACCTTCAAACAAGGAGACAGAGTTTGTCGTCGAATCCCTGGCCACGCCAACAAACTTCAATACCTCTACTCCGGTCCTTACCGAGTAGAAGAAGCCATCTCGGCCACTCGATACCGTCTACGCGATCTCGAAAATCGTCAAGTCAAGGATGAAGTTCACATTTCCAATCTTCGTCCGTACTTCACCGTCACCGATTCGTCTCCGCTCGCTGAAGATGAGTACTTGGTCGAAGAGTTACTCGATCGCAAGGGCGATGGAGTTTCATTCAAGTATCTCGTCAAATGGCGCGGCTATCCTCGTTCTGAAGCTACTTGGGAGTCTCGAATTGAGTTGCTTCGGCGTTGTGCTGATCTAGTTGAGTCGTACGACACCACTTTCGACCGCCGTCCGGTTCAACCCCAAGCTCACTCCGCTGTAGACTCCTCTTCAAGTCCAAGTTCAAGTCCCCAGTCTAATCAAGTTCCACGTCGAGTTCAAGAGTCAAATCGTATTCCTCCTGATCTGCCTTCAAGTCGTACCCGTTCTCGTTCACGTTCGTAGCGCTAAGTGCTAAGTCGACCGGAAGTGGATGATTAGCGTCGCGTCAGCGCCTGACCCAGCGCAACTGCCCGAGCAAAACTCCTGTAAAAGGGAGAACGTGGTAGGACGTGGCGTACGAAATCGGGGGCCGCCGCGCTAAGCTGCCGATTTTGTGCTCGCTTTGGATCCATGGGTTAATCCTCCTCCTCTATGTCTCTCGTCTCGTATGGTTAAATGAACTCTCTTGGCTCGACATCGGGAGACGTCTCGATTTAAGTCGGGGGGTGTTGTATTCCTGCCCATCTGAAGGCTGTAGGCATGAATATTCGTGTAAGGTACGCGCTCACAATTACAATTGAACAGTTCCCCGTGTTGCCACTGACGCACAAGACACACAGATTCGGATTCCCCATGGTCTCAAGTCCAGGTTTGCAGATTTTGATCTCGAAATTTGCGATTCGAATTTTGTTTTTGCTGTTACTATAATTGTTGGCTCGTTTAAGGTAATAAACCGGCATGACTTCGACTTCTCGTTCTGCAGTCGCTCTGCGAGACTCTCTCTCTCTCTCTCTCTCTCTCTCTCCGTCCGCCTCTCCTCGGCCGACGGCAAGAAGATTCGTCCAAAACATTCTCCGGTCCCAAGATATCTCGTGGGGGGTCTCTCCGCGCTCCGCGAGGGAAAGGACGCGATCTCGCTCCGAGATCGGCCTCGCGCCCTCCCACGCTGCCCCGCCGTGCCCTCGGTCCCTCGCCCCCCCGCGGCAGGTTCTTTCCCTCGGCGTGCCGTCCGTCGCCTCCGGCCGTTATATTAATCCCCCCCCCCGCGCGAGGTTCTCTTCTCCCCCGCGCGCGGTTCGTTTCCTCCGGCCGTCGTTGTTCCCCCCCTCGCTTCGATTCCTCTCGCGGTTCCTTCGATGATTGCCTCCATCTCGTCCGTTCTTCTTCGCGATCCTCGCGGAGGGGGCACCGATGTTTAACGTTAGTTTCGTCGCGGTTTCGATGAAAGAAAGGAAGAACGAATGGCACGCGCCTCGCGTCTCGCGTCTTGTTTCGTCGCCCCTTGCTCGTCGCTTGTCTAGAAGGTCTCTCTGCACATCGCCTTCTTCCCCCCGCGCGAGTTTGGACCTCTCCTCGACCCTCCGCGTTGGCTTCAGCGGACGAGTTTTCACTTTAACGATAGTTTGAACCCTTCGTTTGCGTAGTTTTGCGCTCTCTTTCCGTATTTCTTCGCGCATGACGAGCGATCGCGACCTCAGCCTTTGTCGCACGGGGAGGGTTTGTTTATCGTATGATTCCGGAGTGTTTACGTTAGTTTTCTGAGCCCAAGGTCGTTGGGGTTTGGGTTTCTTGTGAGTGTTTTTGTAGCAACTTCGTCGAGTCCCACCGTGTTCCCAAGCGAGTCCCCCCGAGTTCCCGAGTCTATACCCCGAGTCAACGAGTCAATACAAGTCAAGCACGCGCCTGAGCCACCCCCAGTCGCCTGCCACCACCTCCCACAAGCCTCCTTCCGCACTTCCGCGCCCACCGTGCTCCGTGCGTGCGTCGTGCGTCGTGCGTCGATCACCATGCCCGTAGTCAACCCCGAGGAAAGCTCCATGAGCTCCCCACAAGAACCGCGTTCCGCGCTAGCTGCCGGCGCGCCCTCGCAGGCAATCTCCAAGAGTGAGATCAGCCTTGCTCTGACAAGGAGCACACTGCCATGCTGACCCATCCCTCTCTCTCCCCACAGACTCGCCTGATTCGTGATTCGTGATTCGCACGCCCTGCGTGGCATAAGGGCCCCAAATTTTGAAAAAAATTTCCGAAATCTGTACCCGTCCCTAGACGGTGACTAGTGACTAGCCAGCAAGGAGGGGACATAGAAACGCAAACAACTTCTAAAACAAAAAGGTCGATCGCGGATGCGACAGGAAAGGGAGAAAGGAGGAGAAAGAAAGAGCGATGACGCATTGCGAATTGGGCAGACCCATACCCAGTGGGTCTGAGGGCAGTGAGGAGGGAGCAATGCCAATGCCGGCGGCAGGCGCGGCGGAGGGGACGACTTCAGAGACGCTGACGGGCTGAAGCCCGTCAGCCAGCCAGCCCGTTAGCAGAGGAAGGCAGGCGTCGACCTGCCTCGCCTCTGCGTTCGGGAGGCCGCGCAGATTCCCGCCAGGCCCGCCTTGGGCTCGCCCAGCGCTGGCGCTGGCGCGTTGGCGTATCGGAGAGTGAGAGGAGAAGGCCTTCCCATGGCCACGGCGGAAGGCTTCAGGCGCCGCCGCCGCACCCTTAATGAAAGTCGTGCACCCCATCGAGCTCTGCGCTCTGCCCACAGCCGCGGCCACAGTGACAGCTTTGCCATTACATCCTGTGGAGGTATTGCGGCCCCAGACCCCAGACCTGCGGCCGACTGCCAGCTCGGCTGCCGCCATGGGGACCTCCATAGAAGCCAGAAGCCCCGCCGAGAGTTGCGCCTACCACCTTATAAGTTGTACCCTGCTCATGGGGGCATGGGGGGCATCGGGCATCGGGGATCTGTCGAAAAAACAACCGAACCTGAGCGCTCGTGCTCGTGGCCACTTCTGTCCTTTGTCCTATGTCTTATGTCTTCTTGATTCACCACTAAGCTGTAAGCTGTGACAAACGACAAAGTTGGTGCGAACACCTCTCTCGCACAAATCGTGCGGGAGCCACTTTACTGTGCTAGGTGTCTCGCTACTATAAAAGTTGAGATGAACTCACTCGTCAAATCAGAACTCAGGATCAGGATCCCGTGAGGATATTGTACAATAGGAAGGATGTGTACCATAGCTCCTGCAGTTTACGGGAACTTTCGCACTTCAGAAATATCTTTGTCGTAGGAGTATTCCTTTTAACTCCTAGAGCTCTACTCCTAAAGTACTCTCACTTCGCGACCTCCCGGATAGAGGCAGGCAGGGAGGGAAGGAGAGAGAGGAGATGAAAGAGCGGAGAGAGAAGAGGGGAGAGAAGCACTCTACACAGGAGCTCAGAGAGAGAGAGAGTGAGAAACAAAAATCATCTTCGTGAGTGAGAGAGAGGGGGTTGAGTTGAGAGATAGAGAGGGGGGAGAGAGAGAAGACGAGGGAGGGAGAGAGGAGGGGGGAGGGGGGGGAGAGAGAGTGAGAGAGGAGAGGGAGGGGGGGGGAGGGTGGCATCTTCACCGCCTGGGCGACGCCCCGCAGCTCTTAGGGCCATGCTGCGTGGCTCAGTCCTCGTGCTGCAGCTCACCCTCGGCCTCGCCATCGCCTCGCCCGTCCTCCCTGGCTACCAGCGAGCGGCCGAGGGCTCGGTGGGCCCGCGCCATCACGGAGGTCTCTCCTCCCTCACCTTCGGATGGCTCCACCCCACTCTCCGCCTCGGTGCCACACGCCCTCTCCAGCTGGCTGACCTGCCAGAGCTCGATCACGCAGCTACAACTGGAGCCTGCGCCGATGGATTTGACGTCGAGTGGGCAGTGATCGACCGGCCACCCGCCGGCTGGCGGCCGCTCAACGTGTCTACTGTCGCAATAGCGCTATGGAATGGCCACGGCAAGGCGTTTGCATGGGCGGGCGCGCTCAAACTTGCATGCGACATCTGCCAGATCGCCTCGCCGCTCCTGCTCAAGCACACCATCTCGCTCCTCGAGCAGGGCGTCGGCCTGTCGCAGGGCGTCCGAGCCGTGGCGATGCTGCTGATGCTCACTGTCACGCAGGCATTCACGCTCCGCCACTATTTTGCTTCGGTCTTCCGCACAGGTCTGAGCCTGCGCGCAGCTGTCGTTGGTGCCACGTATCGGAAGCTGCTGAGGCTCTCTCCCGCCTCGCGCCTACGCGCCTCCTCTGGCGAGATCCAAAACTTGATGGGCTCCGATGCGCAGCGCATCGCAGACTTGACGCCGTACTTGCACGCTCTTTGGTTCGCACCTCTGCAGGTGGGTGGTAGTCTTATGCTCAATGGCGTGGCTAGGAGCGGAGGGCGGAAGACACAGCATAGCCAAGATCTAGTGGGCGCGCTCGGGGTCCGTGGACGTCCTATGACCGGTTGACACCCTTCCGCCTGTCGACCATTGTTTAGGTGACTGCAGCACTGGCCATCCTCGGGCGGGAACTGGGTTGGGCAACCGTGCCCGGTCTAGCCGTGATTCTGCTCATGCTCCGGCTCAACAAATCGATAGCCGCTGCAACCTTTCGAGTCCAGCAGGTAACTGAGATGTGGAAGATATATTGGAGGCACCCCAGAATGCTGTACCTGCTGTCCCTCACAAACTAGAGTCCGAGGGGCCTTGCTATTTCAGCCTGGCTCCGGCGCATACCTCTGCTGTCTCTCTGACTCTTGCTTCACACCGGCCCCAACAGAAGCTGTTGCGCGCACGCGATGAGCGTGCCCGCCTCACCCGCGAGTTGCTTGGTGGCATCAAGGCCATCAAACTCAACGCATGGGAGGCACCGTTTGGAGGGCGGGTTGAAGCGGCGCGCGAGGCGGAGCTCGAGCTCATGGGGAAGCTCGTTGAGCTCCGTTCGTTGCTGTCAGCGCTCTTTTCTTGCACGCCTACGCTGGTGGCGGTTGTAATGCTCGGCTCATCGACGGCCCTCTACAAGATGCCACTCACACTCAAGACGGCCATGACGGTGAGTCCCTGCTTGTGGTTCCCATCCCTGTTTCTGGTAGCTCGCTCGCCGGATGGCATGTCATCCGGCGGGTGTGGTACGAGTCGCGTGGTTGCTTGCTTGATCATCGTGCGGGGTTGTGCCCATTTAACAGGTACTGGCCACAGTGAATCTTCTGCGCTCGCCGTTGGTGTTCTTGCCGTTAGTGCTGCAATCTCTGCAAGAGGCGTCGTTATCTCTGGGCCGAATGGAGCGCTTCCTCAAGCTTCCTGAATCAACCAACATCGCCACTGGTCAGCTCACAGACACTGGTGTTCTCATCAGCGACGCGACCTTCGAATGGCCTGCGGCACCTGGGCGGGCCATAACCGAGGGATCAGACGCCATGCGGGCGCACTTACCTGATGAGCCAATCTCAAGCGCTGGCGAGGGGGAGCATACGCAGGGCTCCGACTTGGGCGTCGCAGTTGCTGAGGACGTGCCTACTGGAGATGCAACCGCATTCCGAGATGGGTCGCCGGTCGCCGCCGTCGATGCGCCGACCAGAGGTGGTTTCGAGCTCCATGGCATATGTCTCTCTGCATCCAAGGGCGAGCTCGTGGGGATTGTGGGCCCCGTGGGTGCCGGTAAATCGTCCCTTCTTAGCGCTCTCCTCGGCGACATACCCACCACCAAAGGAAGCGTTAGTGTGCGGGGCTCCATTGCATACGCAGCTCAGACCCCCTTCATCCTTGGAGCGTCGGTGAGTGCTTGTCACCGGTATTGAACCAGAAACCGCCAACTCGAGCTTCTCAACTCCATGGACAACCTTGCTTGTTATCGCGCTAGTGTCATACCTCTAATCCCCGCCGGTGCATCTCATGCTGAAGGCGCTCGCTGTCCACCTTGCGTCTTGAGTGACACAGACATCCCCTCACCTTGTAGGTGCGAGACAATATTCTCTTCGGCGCCCCCTATGACGCTGAACGCTTTGCGCGAGTGGTGGAAGCCTGCCAGCTTCTGCCGGACCTGAAGCAACTCCGCTACGGCGAGTTGACGCCGATCGGTGACAAGGGTGTGGCGCTCTCCGGGGGACAGAGAGCTCGCGTAGCCCTCGCGCGCGCCGTGTACTCCGACGCGCAGGTCTACTTGCTCGATGATCCACTCTCCGCGTGTGATCCTGCGGTAGCTGCGCGGCTCATGGAGAAGGTGCATTTGCCGTTCGATTCACGGGCCATGCTCTTCTACGCGCGCTAGGCAACTACCACTCACCGCTCGCCACTATCGCTCTCCATGTTGCCTCCGCCTCGCAAAGATAGATGGGGAGGAAGGGGACTGTGCCCACATCGAGACCTCAAGACTTCTCAAAAAGCCTGCGTCGCTTTGCCACGCAGGTTCTTGGCCCGAACGGCATCCTCAAAGATAGGCTACGTATCCTCGTCTCCTCCGCGCTAGAGCCGCTCTCAGTAGCGGACTCTATCTACGTTCTCGATAATGGCGCTGTTGCAGAGTTTGGGACGTTCGGACAGCTTGAAGCGGCGGGTGGCCAGTTCTCACGCCAGCTGCAGCTTTCGCGCGAGCAGATGGCAGGCGCCTCCGCGCTTGCGGCCAGCCCTTCGCCCCTGCAGCCTTCTGCGGAGCCTCAACCGACCGCACCAACGAGCCACGGGGGGTATGGGGACCTGGACACACAGTCGTCTGATCAAGGCGAGGTCGCAAGCCCGAATCACGCGGTGTTGTCCTCCGACTCCGCCGAAAGGGCAGCTGCTTCTTGCGAGGTCTGTCACCACACCTATTGTGTAACGAGTTGATGGCACCGCGACGGGGTGGTGGCGCCGCGACTAGCCCAATCCTTGTGACGCAGAGCTTTAGAACCCACTCGATAGGGAAGCACCACGCAAACGACTCAGCCACTGCCCAATGCCCGACAGGTGATGACTGACGCTGCCACGGGCAGCACCGCTAGTGGTAATGAGGTGGAACAAGCGACGGACAGCACAGGGGCGTCGAATGTGGCTACGGATGTGGACACGCCCTCAGACGCTTCCGACGACGACAGCGACTTCCGCGTGACGGGTCGCGTCAAGATGCAAACGCTCTTCCGCTGGCTCAGCGCAGCGGGCGGGGCGCGTGCCGTCCTCCTAGCGATAATTCCACTCGCAGCAGCTGAGATTGTTTCTCTCGGTTCGTCTTGGTGGTTGACGCGGTGGGCTGATGCTCCCCCCTCAGCACAAATTGCCTATCTCGCAGGCTTCGCTGGGTGGGCCTTTGCCTCTGCTGTACTGGTCGTTCTCCGCTCGCGCTTGATGCTTGGCCTGGGCCTCACCGCCGGCCGCGTCATTCACGAGGATTTGCTTGCTCGTATACTGGGGGCGCCTCTCGCATTCTTCGACACGACTCCTCGCGGCCGCGTGCTGTCTCGCTTTTCACGAGAGATGCTGACCGTCGACGTCTCACTCCCATCCTCGCTTCAGGCGCGCTCAGGCACTGCATTTGCGTCGCATGCTCCGCGCCCCGCTTGGTAGGGATCCCCTTTACATGAGTCCCGGCCCTCTAGATTCAAGTCCGAGCGCACCGCCATGGCTCATCACGACTCCCTCGCCACGTCTTGCAGACATATCTCTCCACTCTGGCATCCGTTTGCTCTACAGTATGCGTCGTGCTCGCCTCCTCCCCGCTCTTCGGGGCAATCCTTCTCCCAATCACCCTCGCATATGTTGCCGTGCAACGCTTCTACTCAACCTCCTCGCGCGAGTTGAAACGCATCGAAGCTGCCACGAGAGCGCCCCTTCTCTCGCACGTTGCTTCTTCGCTGGATGGCCTTCCCACCATCAGGGCGTTCGACGCTCGCCGTCGCTTTGCCATGCAATGCGAGGCTGCGCTTGACGACAACCTCCGAGCCTCCCTGACGTCTTCCCTGGTCAACTGTTGGCTCGGCCTGCGGCTCGAGCTGCTTGGCGCCATCATCTCAGCTGCCGCTGCCGCCCTCGCTTTCGCGCGCAATGCGGCCGCAGGGTCCGGTATCATGAACGCCGGGTTGCGAGGAGCTGGAGGCGTAGGCACCGCTGCGCTCGGCGTGACTCTTGCGCTCCAGGTGAATGTCGGCCAGCCCGCGTGAGCCTCGGCCCTGTGGCGTGGCCCGACATCTAGCTGGAGCTGCGTTCAAGTTCAAGTGTTCAACGAAATTACGGACGGGGCGCTACTCCTTCTCGTTTCTTATGGGCTGGCGCGGGCGTTTCTTCAATGCTTGCCACTGGATGAGTCCCAGCGTCTCAAGTGGTGCTATGATAGCTAGGAGTATCTCTTATATCGGCTGATGCGCCTTCACGCCCCCTTTGCGCACAGGTGACCCAGACGCTAAACTGGTCTGTTCGCCAAGCATGCGAGGTGGAGGCGCACCTCATTTCAGTCGAAAGGCTGCGCTCATATCAGTCGCTCGAACCCGAGCCTGGTTGGACTCCACTACAACTTCAAATGGTCTCGGGCAGGGACACCGTTCACGTGGAGACTGAAAGTGGTGCCAAGTCAGCACCAGGTCCCAACACGTCGCCGTCCGCCGATCGGGTCGGGGCAAGCGAACTAGTTTTGCGCAATCTCAGCCTCCGCTATCGCGAAGGGCTACCGCTCGTTCTCAAAGGCATCTCCGCCACCGTTGCGCCCGGCGAGAAGGTGGGCGTGGTGGGACGAACAGGCTCGGGAAAATCGTCTCTCGTCCAAGCAATCACGCGGCTGGTAGCACCTCCGTTGCGCTCAGGCGCCATCGAACTCGACGGCATGGATATTTCCAACGGGCCTCTTCTTGCTCACCGTGAGTCAGTTGCTGTGATCCCGCAGGTATTTGTTCCCGCCCCCCCCCCCCCCTGCCGTATGTCGAACGTCCCTTTCCCCACATACCTATCATTCGTCCCCTACGCCTGCCCACGTCGCTCTAAACCGGTTTTCACTTGGGACGCTCGCCTCGAGCATCAGTGTGATAGTCGAAGATCACGTTGGTTTGTCTATCCCCACCTCGTCATTTTCCTATCATCGCCATGGCGTGGCCGTGACGGGAACCCGCCAACATGTCATTTGGCAAGGCCTGGCTGAGCTCTTCTCTTTAGAGGGAGTGAGAATAATATCATCCCGCCTTTGATTCTCCCTTCACGTCAATTGTCGCGGCAGGAGCCGGTGCTATTTTCCGGCACAGTACGCGATAATCTTGATCCGAAAGGGGCGTGGCCAGATGAAGCTCTATGGGAGGCACTGCGCCGCGTACAGATGGCGCACGCTGTGCGCTCCCTCAACGAGGAGGTTTCAGAAGACGGTGCCAACTATTCGAGCGGCCAACGTCAGCTTCTCTGCATCGCGCGCGCGTTGCTTTCGCGCTGCCGCCTTGTCATACTGGATGAGGCTACCTCATCGGTAGATGCCGAAACCGATGCACTGATACAGCGGACGGTGTGCACCAAGCCACGCGCTCCTCTCGCCTTGCCGTCGTGTCAAGCACCGATAGGCTGACCATCCCACACACCTTGCCCATTCGGGAGCCCGCTGCTTGCGTTGTTCTCCTCGTTTCCTAGGTTGTGCACATTTGCATGACCGGACTTCAACGTGTCCCATCGCCTTCAAACTGTTATTTGCCTCCGTTCTTTGTCTCTCACAGGTGCGATCGGCCTTCCGCCATGCCACCGTGCTAACTATTGCGCATCGATTGAATTCCGTGCTCGATGCCGACAAGATCATGGTGCTAGATGCTGGGGAGCTGGTTGAATTTGGGTCACCACAGGAACTCATGTCCAAGCAAGGCGGGCGCTTTCGCCAGTTGGTCAATGCCGCATCTTGAGTCCTCCCTGTCACTACTAGCACATGCATTTGCTTGGGAGAGAGCGTGATCTGTGACCCCCCTCGCCGATAGTGGCACGAGTAAGGTGGCGCAAAATTACGAGAATTCATAGATCTCGCGAATTTTGAATTTTGTGCATATCACGTGCATGAAATTCCCGCCGCGTATAGATAAGGAGTGGGTGGGGACGTGGAGGGGGCTCGCCTTTCCCCTCTGCTTTCGCTCGCTCGCCTACTGCCCTAGCCCTAGTAACGAATGCGAAGGGCTAAGCCGCCTTGCACTACTACCACTACCACTCGCACTAGTGGCAGCGCCTAGTGCGGATGATGACGCGCAGCCCACACGCACGGCGGCCTCGCGCGGGAGGAGGGGGCATGCACACCACGTCCACGTTTCTGTGCGCACGGCGTGGGCGTGGGCATTAAACGAGCCCCAAGAGCACGCTGTGATTGCGCAGCATCTCGCGCTCGCGGGGGCCGGGGGCTGGGCGCTGGGCGCCCATGGGCCCATGATGGGATGACGCGCACTACGGCGTGCGCTTGGGGTGCGTTTCATGCGCGCACACGGGTGCCACGGGATGATGCGCAATCATATGGGACTTGGGGCTTGGGGGTCGGGACGCTGTCTTATCATATTGTTCTAAATAGATCGATAACTATCATAAAGCATAAAGTCAGTCACTTGTCACTTGTTTCAAATGGCTAGTACTAGTACTACGTAGCAGTAATTCGTAATGCCAGCGCATGCATTACGGGATGATGCATGGTGCGCAATCACTTTTGGGACTTGGTGGTCGGGACGCTGTGACATTATACTGTTCTAAATAGATCGATAACTACCATAAAGTCAGTCACTTGTTTCAAATAGTAGTATGACTATTACTATGCAATGCCAGCACATGCACAACAACTTTTATGTTTGGGATGTTGGAACAGCGCACAGCTATAGATCCTTAGGACCTGGGAAGTTGGCATACAAACACAAATGCCTAGCTTGCAACAGACTTTCAGCATGCTACTACACGTAACGATTTGCAGGCAGTGAGTGAGTTTCTATCTCCATGGATGGTATAAGTACAACTACCGAGAACGCGGCGACGCCTCCGTCATCGTAGGGAACCGCGACAAGCTACAAACCGGAGCATCGATTATCTCATAATGCACATGGTACAAATATTACTAGAATGTACGAACTGTCGGTTGCTTGCCAGCTACCGTATCATTCTGGACTTCGGCTACTGGCGACAACAAGTTAAAAATTCGGGTCAAGATGTACTTGGAGTAGCACGTGTACCCGCTCGTTTTTTGTGCAGTCCGCACTTTGGGCACTGTGTATGTTCGGAGATCGGATCAGACGCGGCCAATGAAGAGGCGTTCTGGATATTATGCGCGTTAGTGCACGCCATCGCCTGCTTTCTGGCTCCGAGCAGCATCGGCATTCAGCTGAACGCTTTGGATTGGTGACCTAGAGGCAGCGTCTGGCATCGCGAGAAGCTTGGATGTCTCCACAAGAGAAGCACACACCTTGGCATGGGTGCGCACAGCAGCGCGACGCGGCCTCGCGAGGGGGTTGTGTACCCGAATATCTACGAGACAAAGAGCATCAGTCGCGTCAAGTCGCAATGCTAACCATCTCATCCCGGGAGCGCCTTAAAAAGCCATTAGATGGGCGTGCCTTGTGGATTCTCCCATGGGGTGGTGGCGGCTGAGGAAGGCCCAGGGCTTACAGTCGCGGAAGATTCTCCATCGGAACGCAGAGAGCATTGCGCGATCGAGAGTCGCGGCCCGCCTGAGCAAGAGCACTGCCCGGTGCATGGCTCGATCGGCGATGGCGCGCGCCTCCTCCTCCGACTGATAGACGTGCGTAGCATAGTGCTGAACGACAGGCGGGTAGGCCTGCTTGGACTCAAGCAACGCCCAAGCCTGCATCGGAACCAGCAAAGGCCGTGAATGAGGCATGAAGGAAGAATGACACGGTCGCAAGGAAAGGGAAGATCAAGTCACGCCGGCGAGCATGGGCGCTTTGCATCGTGCAGTGGCACCTGCAACAGCTTAGCGTCCTTTGGGTCAAGCTTGAGCCCACTTCGTAGAGCGGTCCTCGCGCGCTCGACGTATTCGGGCGCAATGAGTCTGCTACCTGGCGCGCGGCCCATCTGCTGCTCATGAAGCGCGAGAAGGAGGAAGGAGCGCGCGGAGCCGCCGTGTTCGGCGGCAGCTCGGAGCAGCGTGGTGGCGGTCCCATGGTCCGACGCTTTGATCGCGCGGTTGGCGGCCTCGTGCAGCATCTGCTCGCAGCGCGGGTGTATCGGGACATAGATGCTCGCTGCACGCGGTAGCAGCCCGCTCAGCAGGATCAGGCTACCGAGCAGCCAGAGGCGAGGGGCCGTGCCGCTCATCCGGCGGCAAGAAAGAGGAAGGGAAGGAGAGAGAGAGAGAGAGGGAGAGGAGGTGATAAGGGGAAGGAGAGGCAAAGGAGTGGAAGGGAGGTTTGGTGGGTGGGGAATGAGCTAGACTGATGCGATGGGGCGAGGTGTGGGGTGGGAGGGAGAGAGGTGGGGGCTGTTGGCGGGGAAGGGGGGGAGGCGATGCAAGAGAGAACAACGCACTCTTGCGCGAAGGACCCGTCCACTTCCACTCTCTCTCTCTCCCTCTCTCTGCTCTCCCTCTTTCTGTTCGCTCTCTTCTTCCTCTCTCTCCGCTCTCGCTGCGATTCTCTCTCTCTCTCTCTCTCTCTCTCTCTCTCTCTCTCTCTCTCTCTCTCTCTCCCCCTCTCCCTCCCTCTCTCTCTCCGTTTTGCTCTCTCGCCCACATACAAGAAGAACAAGCCGTGCAGAGGGGAAGCGTTGTGATGAGTGAAGGACAGGTGGAAGAGAGCGGAGGGGACTCTCATCAGGTGGTAGTGTGTGTGTACCAAAGGAGAGAGGGAGGAAGCGGGAAAACAGGGGGGGAGAGGGAGAGAGAGAGAGGGAGAGAGAGTGTGTGTGTGAGAGAGACCAAGGCGGGGGGCGCAACCCTCCCCTCCTTTGGGGTGATTGGAGTTAGTTACACAAGAATCCCTCGCTCTCTCTCTCTACGGGATCGAATCTCATCAGGCGCACTTTGCTGCACGCGCCCCACCTCTCTCTCTCTCTCCCTCCCCCTCCCTCTCTCTCTCCTTCCCTCTCTCTCTCTCACCCTCTCTTCCACCATGGCTGCTCCCCCTCTGCGACGCTGGCTTCTCGGGACCCCCCCCCCCCCCCCCCCGCCCCCCCGCCCCTTTTCCCGCCCCCCCCCCCCCCCCCCCGCCCCCCCCCCCCCCCCCCGGGCCCCTTTCCCCGCACCAGTGCGGCACCGGAGCCCCACCGACCCCCCCCCCCCCCCCCCCCCCTCCCCCCCCCCCCCCTCCCCCCCACCCCCACCCACACACGAGGGGCCGGCCGATCGCGCTTCTCCCGAACACAACAAATAATAAATGAGGGATGAGGGCGTGAACTGGCACTGCCGATCAGGATGGGGGGGGTGTTCGAGCTTTCTTGTCTGTGCTGGTTTACTCCTAGTGGCGGAGGTCCAAAGCCCTCATCGGCAATGCAGCCCCCCCTTCCTTGTTTGTTCCTTGGGGCGGCCAACAGCTATTTAACTTCTAAGGCCTAAGCGTGAAAATTGACCAAGTCGAGCAGATGTCAAGATTGAGGATTCATCACGAGATTTTTGGATATGCTGACCGGATGACCGGATAGGAGATTAGAGGAACCAACACGTATCCGGTGCCCTTTCTTTAATTTCTTTGGGGCCCAGACCCCCACGGTCCATGGTCCACGGTAGCCCCCACAGCGATGCATAGCAAAAAACCGCGAAAACAGGCCACAAACCACAAATCACTCTCGCGGAGGGCCGACGTCCGACGCGAGCGCGGGCGAGCGGCGGGCCGCTAATCGACGCGTCCCCGGTGCAGCGCGCCTCAGCCAGGCACAACCATGCGCATGCGCACGGGCTGCCGGGCGCGCCTCCTACTGCCTCCCATGCCCATGCCCACCGCCGCCTCGTCGGCGCCCGCCGCCTCGACCCAACGAGCATCTCTATCGAGCCGACATCCAGAATTGAGAATTGTGCTAGCCGCTAATGTGCTAATGTGCAATTTGTAGTCGTATTGAATAGTACTAGTATTAGCAATAGGGGTCGTCAATGGGGAGAGACGTCTGGTGCCCTCCTCATCGCTCATCGGTCAGAGCCCACAATGGCCACGCACCGGTTGAGTCGCCTCGCCTCGCAACCCCCCCCCCCCCTCCCCCCTCCCCCCTCTCCCCTCTCCCCCCCTCTCCGTGTCCTCTTCATTCAGCCCAGATCAGACCACGGCTAGATGGGAAATACGGTGCTGGGGCCTGCAAATACAACCAAATACATATGTATTCGGCCTCCGGCCAAATATATTTCAAATACATTCGAGGCCTACAACCCAGGACGCGCTTCAAAGACAAATACAGCCAAATACATGTATATTTGGTCTCTGGCAAAAATGGTAAACACGTATTTCCCATCTAGGACCACGGCGCTCTCTCCCCGTCCGTCCACTCCCCTCCCCCCCCTCCCCCGCCCTGCTCTCTGCTCTCCTCTCTCTTTCTCCTTTCTTCTGGCCTCCTCTCTATTCTCTGTAGCCTTCTCGTCCACTTTCTCTCTGCTCGCTCACCCTTGCTCTTCTTTCGTTATTCCTCACTTCTTGTATGATACGTACGTACTCTTCTCTCCTCTTTCCACGTGTCGGAGGGAGGGAATAGATGGAATTTTTGTCCCTCCTACTCCCACATCTTTCTCTCTCCCTTGTATCGCCTATTTTCTCTCTTCCTCTCTCAATCTCTGCTGCTGCTCTCTCATTTTCTCCTCTCCTCTCCCCTCTTCTTCTCTCTCCCCCTCCGTCTCCTCTCCGTCTCGTTGCCTCCCTCTCTCCCTCTCCTCTGCCTCTCCCTCCCTCCTGTGCCTCCGCCTGTTCCCGCCGATGCGCGCGGCGACACGCCTCTCACAGGCGCTGCTCTACGCTCCGGGCGCTTTCTTCACCCACCCGCTTAAGCCCCTCCTCTTCTGGCTGCTTGGAGAGCACTACTCTCTCGGCTACGCCCACTTCCGCAGAGACCACTCTGCTCCCACCAACCTCCGCCTGCACCTCGCCTGCGCGGCGCTACAGCTCGGAGCGAACTTTGCGCTTCTCCATGAGCTCGACGACAAGATTGGCGGAGGCCGCCTGCTCAGCACGCTCGCTGCCGGCGGGTGGTCACTCTGCCAGCTCCTCAGTCCTGCGCCCGCAGCTCCCAAGCTGCTCGCTGCGATCGCCATCGGCGCGGCGCACGCGTGCGCCGACGCGCTGAGGCCAGATCACACGACAGAGATAGCCACTTGCGCCATGATGATGCTCGCCATGTGGCCGACCCGTACTTCGACGGGCGTCCAGCCCACCCTCAGTTCGTTTGCGCTCCGATCGTTACCAATTCTTTTAGTCTTTTTTGGCGTGTGGATGAGTCTTGAGCGTGCGCTCTCCCACTGTGCTGCCGGCAGGCTCGTGCAGCAGAGAGTTTGGGTGAATGGCGGGCTGCTCTCGCTCATCTTTTGTGCTTCGCTCCGGACGCGTCCCGTGACCGTTTCCACGATTATCGGCGCATGCGCGGGACGAGTTGCGCACGTGCTCACTGGCGAGCCGCACCTCTACTTTTTCTCGATGGCCTTCTTTGCGATGGGGTGTCAGGGGCTGTCGCACACACTCTCCGGTCAGCCGGTGATAGCCCACTCCTGGCGGCGCGCACACCTGCCACCGAACAGCCTCTCACTGTCTACCTGTATCTTCCTGCTTACACTCGCAACACCCCCTACAGGCCACCTTGCTTCAACTGCAAAGCGAGTCGGACCTCGACCGCAAGGTGGCCTATGAATGGACGCATTGCACCTATTTCCCTTCGCTGTTGTTGCACTCGTGCTATGACTCGTGGATGTGCGGTAAACTCGTCTAGAATTCCGCCGGAGGGGCGATGCTAGCAATCGCCACGTCTGAAAGGCTCGCCGAGCGCAGCTCTCCTCACCCTTCAACACGGTGTGGGATGTTGGACTACGATGGCACACACTCAAACACTCCGTACCGGTAGTGCGCTTTGCACGCGTCGACATATATTTGTATGTACTCGCCGTGTTGAGCCCCCAACAGGATATGGCCTAGTGGTGGGCGCTGGTAGATAGCTGGATGATAGTGCGCGCAATGCGCAATGGGACCACAAACAATCTCAGTAGTTGGAGAGGCATATTGTCCTTGCGTTCTTCGCCTATGGCTGTTGGAGCTGACAGAAGACCCCTGCCCAGCTTAGCGCCGAAATTCGCAACGAGCATCTCTATCGAGCTGACATCCAGAATTGGGCTGGTACGAATGCATGCCTTATGAGATTGGGGTGGTGGTGCGGGCCCCAAAGGCGGCTGCACATAAACACCCCCCTCACAGCGCCGACTCAGGGGCAGATCGCGATGTAGTCCAATCAAGTCAAAAGTTTCACACGCGAGATGCAGGTGCGGTCGTCCAAGAAGTGGACCTGCGTTGAGCCTGACAGTTTGCTCACACCCCTTAGCGCGTGGCCTCTAGCCTCTATTATCGTGGCTAATGTGCCTCATCGATAGATTGTGCGTCCGCCCGAGCAAGTTCCAATCATCGTCCAGCGTGTTCATCAAGATGATGACATCTGATGATGCGAGCTTCCGGCACACGTGCCTAGCTATTCTCAGCACCGACGGGGAAGACAGATATCGTGCAGCGTCTTGCCGGTGGGAGTGGGGGTGAGATAGCAGGCCGAGCCGCATAAGCATATTTTTCGACTTCGACTTCACTTCAATGCCGGTAGAGATGGCTTCGAAGTTGTTGTCCGCATTGGAGTTGAAAAAAAACCGTTTCATCTCCTCGCCTCACTCGTGGCTATGGGACTCATTCTAGCAGCCGCGCCCTTTCCCCTTCCTCTTCCTCCTGCCTCCCCTCACTATCACTACCCGCCTTGCGGCATCTCCCCTCGTGCTCGGACCGTGCTCGACTTAGGGGCTCAGGTTACGGGGGAGACTGGGTTGAACGGGGTGCACCTGCCCCCAGCGGTATGTTCTCGCCCTCCTCCTGTGCCGCCGGGTGGTCTGTGTCTTTCTTGGTGTGGCGCGGATGCCGCGTTGGTGATGGTGATGAGTTGCCTTATGCTTATGCTTATGTCTCGTAGCGATGTCGCTTCGGAGGGGTTATTCGGCTCGGTTCGCCGTTCTGTTTTGGGCGAGTCTCTCGGCGAGACCGAGCGCTTTCGCTACGAGGCTGAAGTTTGTGTTGTGCAAAAATTTCTAAATATTCTGGCCTAGGCCAACCATAGCCTACCACTACCAGCGGGAAAAGGCCACCTACCAGGGTGGTAAACCTCACTAGCGTGGATTCTAGGATTGGTATGTAGTGATATTTATGTGCCTCAAAGTCCATTCTATAGAAATCTTTAATTATTTATTTCCACACTATTATGTAATGTGTAGAGGCTGCCGAGTCCGGATGGCACTCGATTTTTAGGGAGCGCACTGGTTGAGTCCACCCGATCGCCTGTAGGTCGACGTCCTCCCATCGCACGTCTTCCGAGCTGAGCATCGACGGGCCGTTGATGGTTGTGTGTTCGCCTTTGAAGCCGGCCTCGGAGAAGATGGTTATTTTGCATCCCGCGATAACCTGTGCATTCTTGGGGTCTTGTTTGTCGACGTCATACTTGCCGATTCCGAAGCCGTGATTGTCGATTCGCCCGGCGGAGTTGCCCATCGTTTGGTAAAAGCGACAGAAAAGAGTGGACGACGCGTGTCATATTCCGTTGGCGCGACGATCCGCTAAGCGCCCATGAGTTGGAGGAGGTGGTCACCACCACGGCCTTTTGCATCCAGCACCCCCGGCAGCTCTTGTTGGGCGACTGGAAGTACGACTTTGCACGGTCGTGGTCCGCGGCAACCAAGAGCGCGGCCGAGAGCCTCCAGCGAGCGGGGAATCGGGAGCTCTACACAGTTGACATCCATCTTCTCAACCGCACCTCCTTGGCGAGCTATGACGACGCCGCGATCTCTCAATCCATGATCACACGCATGCTGCAGCTCATTCACACGCTTGCAGGTGGAGTGGCGGTCACTGGGGCGAAGTGCATCCTGCAGACTCCTGGGGAATCGCTTGCTTCTTCCTTTCAATCAAACGGCGTGGAAACTGTGTGAAGTCGCCATCCACCCGGCGTGCTGCCCATGCGCATGTAAGGGCGGACGTCAGCAGTCGGACGCCCACGTGGTTGCATTCTTCAACTCGGGCAGCGGGCATGGTTGCATCCTTCAACTCGGGCGGGACGATCGTGGAGGAAGGCGAGGGCGCCCCCGTCAATGACGCAATCTCAAAAAAAATTACTTTGCATACCGCGGTCAACCCCCGAGTTATGGGCGAAGTTAGGGGTCAGTAGAAATTATATACCTAAAAAGCCGGGAGGGGCGTGACAAAAAAAGGGAACCTCGAGTTGCACCCTCTGCTACTTTCGATCGTCACGGGCGAGTTGAAAACATTGTTGCCCGCCCGTGGAAGGAAAATTGGAGTCGCCCATGAATAATTTCATGTTTGTCACCAGCGGGAACTAAGTTTATACTTAGTTCGCCCATGGGGGGGCACGAGCCCACCTCTCTCTCCACTCCTCCCCTGCCATGGGGGAGGAACCACCCACGCTCCTGGCACGCCTGATGGCTTGCCAGGAGCACACAGCCCTGCTGACCCATTCCTCTCCCCACAGGCTCGCCTGACTCGCCCGCCCTGGCCCGTCGTGGCCTGCCCATCCCTCTGACCAGCCCCTCCTCCCCCTGGGCCCCCCGGATCAGGACCCCCCAGCCAGCTCCAGTCGACTGGCAGGGGCTCGAGAGCCAGCGAGGGAGAGGCAGGAGGGGCCAGGGCCATGCCCCAGCCTCACCTGCCCCCTGAGCTGTGCTCCCAGGCCCCTGCCGGCCTCCTGGGGACCTGAAGAGGGGCCGCAGGCGCGCGCCATGGGCCCCCGCCGCAGGGAAGAGAGGAGGAAAAGGGAAGAGGGAGGGGAGGGGGGAGCGGCAGCTCTCCCCTCCGGCAGAAACGTGTCTTCTCGCCCCATTTGGGTAAGAGAAGACGGGGGCGCCAGAGCCAGGAGGGAAGGGCCGCGGCTCGCCGCGGCCACTCGCTCCAGCGAGGGAGATTAGCGCTTCTGGGCTCCTATCTCACGAATGCCCCCCCCCCCCTGCGTTGCTTTTACCCGAAAGGGGTTTTCCCCCAGCGTGGACTCGAGGAGAGGACGCGCTGGGGTGCGCGGGGCCGGTGCATGCACTGGGGGGAGGACAAATATCGAGGGGAGGGGGCAGTGCCCCCACCCCCCGGTATCACTCGGACACTTGGCCCGTCAGGCATGGCGGGATTCCGGGACTGAGACGTTATGTCCAATTAGCTAGTGGGGTTGGCTAGGATATAACATTGATTATTAATTAATGTTTGTCACCAGCGGCGCGTATACATGCACAGGGGCGTTCCACTGCAAGTTTGTCGCAAGCATGCCTACAATCTATCTGAGCATTAGTACCACTACTCTCACTAGCCCGGTACTAACACGACAGCCCTCAGCGCACCTGCCCGTACACCTTGCGCGTGCTGTTGTCACAGATACATACTACTATGTACTATGCACCCCTCCACATCTCCCCCCTCGCATGCCCCCGGCTCCCATTCTAACTCCCCACAAGTTAAAATGGGGGAAAACCCATTGAGGCGGACCGGTCGACGCCGGCCGACTCTCCGGGAAAAAGCACCGGGGGGGGGGGGAGGAACCTCTCGTCAAAAAAGAAGAACGGCCCTTACAGCTCTCGCCGCGAGCTGTCCTCGAGAAATAAAAGACTGCGCCTCGAGATACCTGCCACAGTGGTTCCCGTAGGCGTCTTGAGTCTCTCCCTCCTCCTCTTCCTCCTGTCGCCAGCCGCCCCCCTCCGCCCATTTGCTAACGCAAATGGGTCTCGTTTCTCACCACACTCCATCGGGGGGGGTCCCACAAATGCGGCACGTGTTGGCTCTGTCTGGAAAGCGGTTGTATGTGCCCACTCGCCTGTGTGTAATATGTTTGAAGTGTAGGTGCATGTCCCTCGCCGTTACCATTGGCGTGGTGTATATTCGCGCCAGGTGCGCCCATGTATCCCCTGGTATTTGGAGTTTTTCCTCCCATTTGGCCGGCCCCGTGAGGCGTTTGCGTTTGCGGTCTTTTCGCTGAAGTGCCTCGGCTATATGTTCTACCCCGGTGCCGTCTAGCGGCGTTTTGCCGTCTAGCGTGTATTCGTCCGCTAGCGGGTATTCTAGCCTTTTGTTGGTTTTGTATCCTTCCCCCCATCTCGCCGGTGGGGATATGTCTAGGTTTGTGGGTGCGGCGAGTAGTCTATTCCCGATTATAGGTGTGCCTAGGTATGAGAGCTCCGTCTCATACCACGTTCCCTTGAGGTTCGCGTAGTATTCCCCGTCTAACGTAATTCGTATTTCGGGCTGTGGTTCCTCCGGGTCGTGATGGTTGCCGGTTATATCGCGCCATGGATGTGCGCTTTCCGTTTCGGACGCGCTTTCTGCCGTCGTCAATGTCTCCGTGGCGTGTCTAACTAGTGTGTCCCATGTTTCCAAGAATTTGTCCCTTGGGATATATTCTCCCTGAAATTGTATGTACGTATCGTTGTTTCTGAGGTATTGCGCGCATTCTTCGCTACTATAGGGTATGCTCGCTTCGTGGTCTTTGAAGACGTTGTGTAAGGCGTTGCATTCTAGCTTGTTCCATAGCTTTGCCCACGTGGGGTTCAGCTTGGGGCCCGGGTGCGTCGGGCTACCCCACATGGGTTGTGAGAGTGCTCCTTCCCTGCTCACTTTCAGGGACGTGAGATCTAGTTCGCGGATGTTGTTTAGCGCCTGTTTCCAGAACGCAGGGAGTTTGCTTTTGCCCGCTATTCCGTCGGTAAGTCTGTTTGCGGGGATTGTCGAAAGAACCGCTGTTCTTCCCAGGTTCGTGCGGCAGAACCAAGCGTCTAGCACTTGTTTCCATTGTGCTTGGCGTGCGTCCAGGTAGTTCAGGATCCATTTGGCCTGTAGTGCTTTAACGTGGTTACCCCAGTCTAGCAGACCCAGCCCCAAGTGTGGCCCTTTCTCCGAAGTGTTTTTGATTGGGATTTCGGGGTGTTTCACCCATTGCAGTCTCCGTCCGGTGCGCGCGTTCGTCCACATGATTCTGTCCACGGATCTTTTTACCGCTGCGTGGAACGATCTTGGGGCTGCAAGTGTTTGTAGCCAGTATCTAGGAATAGAGTATATGAGAAAGTTAGCTACCTTCGTTTTCCCGTGTATGGATAGATTATTCGTTATCGGTGCGTATATGGTGGTTTTTTTCTCTATCTTGTCGGCTAGTTTGCGCCAGAACTCTTTGATGGCCCGGGGTCCCCCTAGGGGGACTCCCAAGATGGTCGCGTATTCGTTCCTATTCAGCCACTTGTATCTTTGGAAACTCGCTGGTGGGCGTTTTCTTTTTAAGGAGCCCATCCTAAGTCCCTCGAACTTTAGGTCGTTGGGTTTGCCGCACGAGGCTGCCGCGTATCTCTCCACCCAGCGGAGGGAGCGCGTTAAGCTGTTATAGTCCGCCGCTAAGAGTTGTGTGTCGTCCGCGAACTGGCTAATCTTTAGTTCGGCTCCGTTCACTATGATGCCCTCTATGTCGTCGTCTTCGTTTATCACTCTGGTGAGGGCTTCCGCCGTCAGGAGGAAGGCTAATGGAGAGAGCGGGCATCCTTGGGGGACGCCGCTCGCTACGTTGAACGGGAAACTTCTTCCCCCGTTCGCTTTTATGTACCTGATTGGTTTGGCCTCGGAGTTCGTAAGGGCCTTCGCATATTTCCTGAAGTTCTCTCTGAACTTTAGCTTTTCTAGAACCAAGTGGTAGAATTCCCAATTGACTCTGTCGAAGGCCTTTTCCCAATCGAGCGCAAGGGCAGTTCCGGACCGCGTACTCAATGGGGTAAGGGGCTCCGTTGACGCTGAGAAGGATCTTGCGCGGGAAGTCGAACGATCTGAACGAGCCTTGCTTGGGAGTCACGTAGAGATGGTAGACTTCTTTCTTACCTTGGGTCACAAGGATCCCTTCTTTAGTGAGGATCTTGGTCCGTTCTTGGTTCCCTTGCAGGAAGTAGAAGCCTTGGTTCTCAACCGCCTTGGCGAGCGAGCTGATTGTAATAATACTCTTCAGTTCGAACTTGTAGTTGCGCACCACTAGGTGCGCCGAGACATCTTGGAAGGCACCGGCCACCGCTTTGTCGGACGCCCGCGGGAGTCCCTTGAGCTTTTCGTCGAGGGTTTGATATTTGACCGCTATTGGGCACGGGATGCCCGCCTTGCGAAAGTCGGCTACGTCTTTGTACATTTCGCGAAATTGATTCGCGCAATCCGCCGTGACCATAATCTCCCATGGACCGGAGGCGCTCTTAGACAGAAAGTCGGGTTCCAGGTCGACGCCTTCGAGTTTGTTGAGATGCGCAACAATGGCGCTCAGGGTCTCTTCGTCTTTAGCCTTGTGGCCCTTCTCGTACGCCGTGAAGGTGATGACGATCTTGTGAGAGTCTGGGAATTCGGCCTCTTCCTCGGGCTCGGGCTCGAGGTCTTCGTCGAGTAGGGCCACCTGTGTGACCGTGGGGGAAGATGAGATTAGTCTCTTGTTTGTTCGTGTTTCTCTAGGGCCCAACGGGCTCAGTGTGCCTTCAGCGCTACAGCTTCCTCTCAAGGATTTCGAGTGGGGTGTATTTTGTGTTGGCCCAATTTCGTGTTGGTGTTTGTTGTGGTGGGCCTCTGAGGCCAGTGTTGTGCTCGTCGCCCTGGCGCCCGAGACGCGGCCTTCTGCCCGTCCTTCGTCGTCGCTGTAGAGTGCCTCTCCGGTGTCGTCTTCTCTGTTGTCTCTGTCCCCCTTGTTGGGGGCCCACAGCTGTTCAGTGTTCTTGGCCTTTGTCGACATACCCCCATGGGGGTCTTGTCTATGATGGTGCCGGGCCAGCCCCTCGTGCCGGGGCACGAGGGCGGTACCGCGGCTGTGTAGGGGCCAGGCCCGGAGGCCTTCCCTGTTGGAACGTCCCTCTCGTGTGGTGTGGCTGGGGTGGCTGTGTGGGGTGATGTGGGTGTGCTGCATGCTGGCTGCTGCCAGCATGCAGGCTGTTGTGTCTCCGTTCTCAGGGGTGGGCGGGCGCGGCCCGCTGGCTCCTGTGCCCACCTGGTCGGGCGGGTCGTCTTGGCGTGGTCGCTTCGGCGACAGTGGCGTGTCCATGAACGCTTCGTCCATGGCGGCGAGGGCGGCGGCAGCGAGGGCGGGAGGCGGCGCGCGCTCCATGACCCTATCAGTTTACTGATAGTTGTACTTTGCATACTGTAAGATGTGGGTCTACGTCCGTGAGAGCCTATTCGACGATGGTCCCTACGACGTCTTCCGCTTGATGAGTCTCTTGGGTGGCA
>CM030931.1:2160500-2294500 GCA_018136815.1 Isochrysis galbana
TCACCTACTGGTTTGTCGTTAGTGCTATAGGCGCAGCAGTCATCGCGTCGGGGGATGGTCTTGCGAAGGTCGGGATCGCGGTCGGGGTGGTTTTCGCGCTGTTCATTCTTCTCCTCTTGGTACTGTGGAAGACAAAGTATATTCGCTTTTATAAGACGGAGAAAATGCAACTGAGCTTTGAGGCGGAGGCGATATTGAAACGGGAGGCACAAACGAAACACAAGACGTCTTCCGCTTGATGCGATGCGCGCGGTCAACCCCCGAGTTATGGGCGAAGTTAGGGGTCAGTAGAAATTATATACCTAAAAAGCCGGGAGGGGCGTGACAAAAAAAGGGAACCTCGAGTTGCACCCTCTGAATCTGTTCCTGGTTCCTGGCATTGGAGTTCAAGAAGAGAAGATCATAGAACTATAGAACACTTGCCCGTAAGGATCTCGCAAAACGGTAAATAGACTCGCATGACGTATCCTTGTGACCACAGTGATCTCGCTTACGTCTTATGTGCGTGATATGTGATATGCGACGAGGCTAGAGGCTATATATATAGGTAATAGTAGTAGGTAACATACTTGTTATTGTGATTGTGGAGCTCGTCGAATAACCTGCATTCACTAGTGGCCAGCTTGTACTCTGACCGGCGAGGAGGGCACGAGACGCCTCCCCATTGACCCCTATTGTAAATACTAGTAAATACTATTAGTACTACTAGTATGTACTAAAATTGCAAAGTAGCGGTTGATATTGGATATTGGATATGGATATGATGTTGTTGTAGGCTTCTCCTGCTCCTGTCCCACCAAACGCCGTGCATGGAGTGGTTGGGCGTATGGTTCATACAAGTGGGTGTGAGTGTGTAAAAACAAGAGTCCTTAAACTAGCGGGAGCAACACCTTCACGTTCACATGCCACAAGACGCGCCATCCCTTGTACAAGATGACATCACGATGCTGCGAATGTGGGAATCAGACTGATGCACGACAAACACAATCTTTCATTTGTAGGTCAAGTAGATGGACTTACGTCATCCTCAAATCCAGGAACGATAGAGCGGAAAGTCAGCGAGATACGATGGCCGTCCGTCAATCTCAAGGGGAGCTCATGCTCCAGGTGCTCTTGGCAATCACCCGTCATCAAGATCACATCACCCGCTCTCAATTCCAACTCAGCGATGCATGGCGCCGTCGCATCCGCCAAGCGCGCAGAACGTTCCTCCGACGACTGAAAATCTTGCAAGCAGAGCCTATGGCGAGGCCGTAGACGGAAGGTTCGCGAAGCCCCAAGCGATACTGAAGCGACAGCTCGCAGCTTTCCATGTGCTCTCACTTCATCATAGTGCCATGGGATGAAACCCTCTCCCGGTGGGTAGTCGTTGGCCAGGCACGCGGTAAGAGAGCCCGCGGGCAAATCGCATGCTTTCTCGACGGTCGATCGAACCTCTGCGAGTGCAGGTGGCCACTCTTGCGGTAGCAACGTTAGGCCACAGAACACAAATGTGCAGCCCTCATCACCACAGTAGAAGGTCTGACGCCCCTGTGGGCCAAACTTATCAACCTCACGTCTCCATGGCAAGTCCTTGAAAGTCTCGAAGAGTGATGCTGCCAGTTCTGGCTCGAGGACTCCTGGCAGACGGATGCACCGGCCCGGCAGGCTTGGCGGTGCGAGCTGCTCTGGTGCAGCAGCCATTCTTACTCTAGATAGAGAAGGAATACTCTTCTCTACTCTACTCTACTTTACTTCAGAGGCTAGAGTAGAGCTAGAGTAGAGTAGAGTAGAGCTCTACTCTACTCTACAGTAGTCTAAAATTCTAAAATTCTCAACGCCTTCTTTCTTTCGCAAGCCTAGTTTTTAAAGAACCAGCCCCTTTAACAAGTAAAAAGAAAGGGTACTGGTATGTTTGAATCAGCTTCACGGAGCAGTGTACTCACTTGCAGTTGACCCGCAGTCCCCGTCGGAGGTAGGGGGATGCCGATCCTCAAGCCGCCGCCGCCGCCGCCGCCGCCGCCGAGTGCGGCGATTGGTGTGGGTGCAGACTACGGCGTGACTCCCACGTTGACGCCTGGCGAAACTCTCTCGAGGAGCCCGGCCATGCCAGCGATGCATTCCCCAAGGAGCCACCTGCCGGCAGCAGGCTTCACACGCCACCAAGTCTCCCCAGCATCCACCTCCTTGTTCGGGTATCAGGACCGCTCGACTCCGACCTCGCAGCCACGACGGTTACGCAGGCCAGAGCCGGCGGGACCTCGAGTGCACAGTGCTGCTGATGTCCCTCAGATAATCTCTGGATCGCCACCAAGCCGAAGGCCACCAGTAACGACTTCTGCTCAGAATGTAGGGGAGCGTGCGGCGGGGGGTCGACCGGAGAGCGGGAGGCGGTGGCATCCATCGTTCTCGCCAAATCCTCATCGGGCCCGTGTCAACAACCCTAACGTACACTCAACCGCTGGATCTGTCCTTTACGGAGCTCCAACTGATGCCACGCGCCGGCAGGCAATGGCCGATTCAGCTAGTACAAGTGCCTTTGCAAGATTATCCGAAAGTGCTGCGGGCAAAGGGGCGAGATGGAACAGTGGAAAGGAACATGCAGAGATTTCGAACCTCAATCTGTTTGGGGGATCGCTCGGGCGCGGTCAGGCCATCGAGCACAAGGTGCCAGGCTCAAATGTTTTGTTACCAGGTGCCATTTTAAGTTCTCCTCTCGAGGTTGGGACTGCACGTCCTAACACCGTCGCCACGCCCACTAGCACGAAGCGCATCGCATGGGCGGAGGGTGATTCCGCAGGTGCTGCTAGCAACCGGGAGCAACATCCCCTTGCGGCTGGCAGTGATTGGGAACCAGTCCAATCTGTGCCTACACCCCCTACATTCTTGGATGATTTCATCCAACGACGAGGCAAGAAGCCGCTACACTACGAAGAACTTGGCTCCGGAATGGGCTATGCCGAAAGCGCCCGCCTTTCTGGTGGGGGTGCTATCGTTGATCCCACGCCTACACTTGCTCGAACACCGTATGCGACTGTCGGCGAAGCGGCGGCGCCCCCATGCGGCATGCCATCACACGGAAAGGGCCCGTCTGCTCCAGTTTATGGTGGTTATGGCGAGCGACACATCTTCAATGCTGGTGAGCCTGGGCATAGAGGAATGCGTCTCGCAAGTGGTGAGGCGGCTGCCGCACATACTACTGCACTCGCAGCCGTCTCGAGCTCGGTGGCATCGACGGTGTTCGGGCAGGGTCCTGGTTCAGCACAACCTGGAACTCCAGCGGAATACGAGAGGGTCCGTGATGGTGCAGAAGGTGCACCATCACTTCGAGATGCCCCTTTGTTCGCCGGGTCAGCTGGCATGGCCACAGATTTCCCTGCAAAACAGCAACATCCGGATCGGCCCAGACCACCCAGCACATCTCGGGGGCACATGAGATGCGCCGATGCGCCGGCAGGCGTAGCATTGTCGGGTGGAGGAGTTCATACCAAATGGGATCACGATAAGGCACCACCTCTCGATGCAGGGATCTCAAACATACGCGGGAAGCAGCGTGTATCAGAATCGGGCAAAGCAGACAGAGAACCATCCACTCAGGACCTGATCCAGAACGCCGAATACGCCGACGTACCAAAGCGGGCTTGGGCCGACATGAGGTACTATAGCCACCTCGCTGACAGCATCGCCACCGCGAAGGTGGAGCGGATGTTCATGCGCAAAGCAAACGCCTCTCCGGCACAGCCAAAGACCCCCAGAGCAAGAATATCGCCCGGCGATGCGAAGCCAGGGTGGCGAAGCTGATTTTTCAAGAAGCATGCGCGGAGAGCAAAGGGAGTTGCGGGATAACGGATTCAAATGAATGCGATGACGTGGACGGCTCACATCACAAGGCATTGTCTTGCTAAACGTGTCTATGCGTACTCGTGCTCCATTCTCAAATTCGGAGCAGAATCAGCCTCTCAAAGGTATGAATTACGGGGTCGATGTCGCAGATATGCTATTATCAGTGTCTGTAGTGGTGACGATAGGCTTGTGTGTGGTCTTTGCTCCGCCCCAATTATTCATTGCTTGTTGCTTGTCCCTTTGTCTCCGCCTCTCCCCCCTGTTCGAAGATTTGCTTAGCTCTATCTATTCATGAGCCAACTAAGTTTATAGTTGGTTGCCATGGAGCGCGCCGCCGCTCCCCACCTCTCCTTCGGGCCCCCCACCGAGGGCGCCCCCCCAGTACCCATGGAGCAGTCGCGGGTGAAGCGACCGCGTCCGCCCGCGGAGGCTGAGCAGGCGAGTGCGATCCCGGTCGCGCCGCACGGCCCGTGGCCTCGACCACAACCAGCACAGCAGCCATGCTGGCCCACACCCCATGGTAGGCAACAGGCTGTAGACTGCAACTGCCCAACAACAGATCGAGACCGCCATCCTCCCACAAGGCATGCCTTATTTATGGTTATGGCAGAGGCTCTCCTAGCACAGGCCTCTCCCGCACCCTGGCCCTGGGAAGGGCCGCGCTGCCCCGGCAGCCCGGCCCGAGACCGGGTGCCGGGTGGCCCTTATGGGCACAACTTCAACTCATCAAGCAATACGTACCGGGACAACACCTCCCCCCCCCCACCAACACACAGCCCACCCACGAAGACTGCGCCCGGAACGCTCCGAAAACTCACGTAAACAGTCGCCACAATCAAAGAAACGAGTCCGGAGAAGAATGCAGCCAACCGAAACGAAGCCACAACGAAGAGTCCCGAAGTAAACGGCGATCACCCCTCAAGAAACAGTGCCCATCCTAAAATTGAAAGACACACAAGCACACAAGCCATCGGATCCGTCTAGGTCTAGAGTCTAGCTAGAGTGTTGTGGAAATACTCTGGATCCGACACAGAAATTCAGCAAGGATGTTGTACAGTGCTAATATCTAATATCAGTTTACACGGTCAGTAACAGCGCCAAAATGCCAAACCGCTGATATCAGTTGTCAGTTCTGGGATTTTGGCGGTCATATTATTAAATTCGGAGCAGAATCAGCCAAACCGCAAACCGTTGATATCAGTAATTCATACCAATCCTAGATGGGAAATACGGTGCAGGGGCCTGCAAATACAGCCAAATACATATGTATTTGGCCTCCGGCCAAATACATTTCAAATACATTCGAGGCCTACACCCCCGGACGCGCTTCAAATACAGCCAAATACATATGTATTTGGTCTCTGGCCAAATACGGTAAATACGTATTTCCCATCTAGGATTCAACTAAGTTTATACTTAGACGCGATGGAGCGCGCCGACGCGACTCCCCTCTCCTTCGGGCCCCCCACCGAGGGCGCCCCCCCAGTGCCCATGGAGCAGCCGCTGACGAAGCGGCCGCGTCCGCCCACCGAGGCCGAGCAGGTGCGTGCGACTCCGGTCGTGCCACACGGCCCGTGGCCCCGGCCACACCACACATGGCAGCCATGCTGGCCTCCCCCATGGGGGGCAGCAGGCTGCTGGCAGCACCCCACCAATGCCAGGCTCATGCAGCCACCCCTCCATTGGGCATGCCTTATGGCAGAGGCCCCTCTCGCCCTGGCAAGGGCCGCGCTGCTCCGGCAGCGCGGCCCGTGGCCGGGTGGCCCCTATGGGCACAACACACACCTCAATGCAGCAAGCAACATACGTGTCAGAGTAAGACCCTCATGCACACCTCACCACACACACGAAGCACGCGCGCACGCCCCCCGTGGGGATAACAATGACAAGACCCTCTCACCAGGCCCATAACCCTATTACAAAGCGACTATAAAATCCTAGCGAAAATACTAACGAACCGACTTAGCAAAGTAATAGGTAACATAATCTCCGACAACCAACTAGGATTCGTGCCTAGGAGGCTGATAAGCGAGGCCACCCACCTCCTACAACTGACAAGGGCATACCTCGACGAAACGGGGGAGCCGGGCCTCCTCCTGGCACTAGACTGGGAAAAGGCCTTCGATAGAGTCAGCTGGGAATTCTACCACCTAGCGCTCCGCCTGCTCAACTTCGGGCCGGATTTTCAACACCTAGCCAAGGCGCTTACGAGCGCAGAGGCAAGACCGATACGCACGATCAAAATCAACGGCGGCCGGAGTTACCCCTTCACGATAGGAAGCGGAATGCCCCAGGGATGCCCACTCTCACCGCTAACCTTCCTTATAACAACGGAGGCGCTCACCCGAGCCATAAATGGGGACCCAGACATACAGGGAGTAGACCTCAACGGCTACGACCTCAAGATAAGCCAATTCGCGGACGACACGGCGCTCATCGCAAGAGACTATACGAGCCTAAAACGCTCGCTTCAATGGGTACGAGCACACGAGAGAGCCACGGGGGGCAAGACTAACGAAGCCAAATTCCAAGGCATACGCATGGGCTCGCAAATCCGTCAAAAACCGCCATGGGACATGCGCAAATACAACTGGATAGCCAGCGACCAATACTTAACGATATTAGGAGTCCCGCTAGGAGCCCCAGAAGCCCTAAAACCCTTCTGGACAGCACTAGCGGACAAAATAGACGCCAAAGCGGCACGTCTGACGCCGATAGCGCGCCATATGACCATCTTCGGTAGAACCAACGTAGTAAACTTCATTATTTATGGCACACCGCGCTACTGGGTACAAACCTTAGCGGCCCCCAAATGGTTCCACAATAGGATCCAAAGGGCGGCCGATAAAATCCTATGGGAAAGCCCCTACACCGGCAAGACAACCAAATGGGTGAAATACCCATGCTACCCCTTACACGGACCGGAAAATGCGACACGCACATTGGGGACCGGCCTCCTACACTGGACGGCGCACGTAAAGGCCCTCCAAGCCAAATGGATACTAAACTATCTCAACGCGAGGAGAGCCCTATGGAAACACGCTCTCGATGCATGGTTCTGCCGGACCGGGCTAGGCCGTGGGGCCGTCCTCTCTACGACCCCCCTAAGATGCTCACGCGGAGCATCCGAGGGAACCCAGCGCTGCCGGCATTCTGGAAAGACGCCCTAACTAACTTCAGGGCGCTGAAGATAGACCGATCTCTTCTCTCCAGAGAAGGGGCGCTCTCACAGCCGTTATGGCACAACCGTCATGATCCTCCACCGATCACCCGCCCCGCTTGGGTCAGCCTATGGGAATCACTGGACGCGCACGTCGTGCACAACGTCTTCAAGGACCCCAACTTCACCGAGCCGTACACCCGGGAGGACTGCGAACAATACATGAACCATCTCCCCGAAACCTTCTCTCACGCGGGAGCGCGAGTGAACAAACAAGAATTCTTAAACTCGTGGGAACATATAGTTCGACACGCCTTGAGGCTCCTAGATGAAGCGCAGGCTAGCCCGACACCACAACAGCCAGCCGCAAAGGCGCAACCGGAGAGAACTAGAGACGAGACTCGTCCGGAAAACGAGACAAGAGAAACCAAAGTGTCTGAAGAGGATAAATACATCACTAAAATGAACAACATATGGATATATACTAACACCAACTACCTGGGAGAGACCACTGGCACCACTGACGTAGCTATGCCGGGAAAAGAGACACTATTCCACACGCCGGCCAGATGGGAGAGCGGGCTCAAAGGCCCGAAGCACCTAGAGTACCCCTTAGCAGACGAATACGCGCTTAACGGCAAGATACAACTTGACCAAATCACCGTATCCGACATCACGAGCGAATACCTAGCGGGTGGCCCCAGCGACAAACCGCAACCGGCCCGAGAAAAGTGGACCCGTAAACTAGACTTGACCCGGGATGAGTGGATCCACGTGGCAAAACTATACACACACCCGATGCTCAAGCACACCGACAAACACCCCCACTTTAAACACATCACTCATAGGAGGCTAGGCACACGAAACCGATTCGCCACGGCGACCACGGCGAAATGCAGATTATGTAAAAAACATCGCGAAAACTCGACACAGCTCGCCAGATGCCCCTCCACTCAACAAATCTTCCAGGCCGTAGAAGCGGTGACGGGGTACACGCCTAGAGTAGACAGATCGACAGCACAAAAGCTCAAAGACAGACTCTTCGTATACCCGAACACAACGACACCCGACAGCCTCAAAGCCCTCTACATCATAGCGTGAAGGTACATAATAGGTGATTTTTACAAAGTAGAATTTGACAACTACACTTTCCATCACGTGCCGGTCATCGAGAAAACCCTTAGCAGATTTACGGCCCTCGCCAGAGAACTCACCCCCCCGGACAAGCCCTCGACCGCACGCACTAGCATAGCCTCACAAGGGAGAAAACCGAAGCTCAAGTCCCCGCGCGAGCTTTGCGCGCCCGTCTTTACATTTAACGATAAAGGCACACTGATGTTAGGCGGTAACCTGGCCGCAATAGCCAATGCACTCCAACTAACGGAAAAGCTAGCGTAACCGCGCATAGGCCGGCACGACGCTTCACTCACCCGCCCTGCCTCGACCCCCGTAAGCACGGAAACACTCCGCCCATCTCATAGGTCTATAAAAAGAAAACAACATAGAAACCGGTAGCCCGATGGTGCAGGAGGAAGGGGAGGAAAAACCTATCGGGGATCGGTGCACACCATCTGCTGCAGGAAACCCCATTCACCCAGCCCCTAGGTAGCGCACGAGGGACGGGCCGCAAGGCAGGTGGAGCGGGGATGAGAGCGGCGGGAGAGGCTGCATGTGTTAGAGTGCATAGTCGCGCGCGCGGCGTGAATATTAAGAAGTTTTTTTTTCCCATCTAGGATACCAATACCACCTACATACACAAGGCGGTCATACGCACGACCTGACCAGAAACATCTGGATATTAGTAATCGTCTATGTCACAACTTGTGATATGTCAACAACTGATGAATCAGACAGCAATGCAGTAAAATAACATAATTAATGTTGTATCCTAGCCAACTCCATTTCCATTAGCCATTAGAAGAGCCCTAGCTAATACTCTACTACTCTACTATGATGTACGCCGCCGCAGTAGCCGCCGCGGTTTACGTAGACGTGCTGCCGTGGCGGCAAGCTGCCGCGGTGGACTTGCCGCCGCGCAGTCGGGTCATCTCCACCTGCTCTCCTGCTCGGCCGTCTGGCCGCGAGGCGCACGTAGTCAACCCTTCTCTGTGGATCGTGCGACTTGCTTCACTATAGATAAAGCTAGGCCCTCTTTTTTCACAGGATAAGCTGACAAGCTGAGATTGGGCTGTGAGGATGGCCAACGTGGGCGCGGTGCATAACGTAGATCAGCGAGCGCGGATTGTGCGTTTCGAGCACACGGCTCTCGGTTCGCTCTCGCCAATCGAGTGTGAACAGCATGGTTCTGACTCTCAAGCATTCGTTTCGGGTACCTCGTCCGTGATCTGGCCGGTTGCCCTGCTCTTGGCGAAACACCTATGTGATCATCCAGAGCTCGTCCGCGGCAAAGCCTGCATCGAACTGGGTGCTGGAATTGGAATCGTTGGGATGGTTGCTGCCGCTCTTGGTGCCTCTCGAGTTGTCGTCACTGATTTGCCAGAGGCGATGCCGATCCTTGAACGGAATGCTGCTTGTATGACGAAGCGGCTTGCAGCTGCAAACAAAGTCTGCTCCATTTCGGCTGCTCCTTTGCCTTGGGGCGACGAGGAGAGCATTGCCAATGTGGGCCTGCACGAATTCGATACAGTCGTAGCCGCAGATGTCCTGATTGGGGGCTGGGCCCACACTCACAGGGCTCTAGCGGAAACCATGCTTGCTCTTCTCCGGCATGGAACAGAGAGCCGGGTATTGGTTGCATACGAATATCGTGAAGAATGGGAGACTGTCGCTGACTTCCAGGATCTCGTGAAGAGCCTGGGGCTCTGCATGGCAAGCGAGCAGCTGGATGAAGGCCCTGAGTTGGATGATGACTTCTTTCTGTACACGTTGTGGCGTGATACCTCATCAAGTGTGCGTCATACGTGTGTTGCATGAGGAAATTTATTGTGTAGCTGAACTATTTGCTTTTCGCAGTTGGCTTGTCACACATCCGAGTTAAAACCCCACGTTCGGTAACACGGCGCGTCGTATCCCTAGTTACGGCCGAGGATAAATAAACCTTTTAATAGTCTCACCGCACACGTGGCCGTGGACCCTCTACTTTCTACTCACGTAGGAAACTTTCTACACCCCCACTCCCCCGGCCCTTCTCCCCCCGCCATAAGGCGACTCCCCCCGTGCACTACTAGGGGGATAGGGGTGAAGGGCTTAGATATGGTCCGGTGACCCGCGCCCCCCCCCCGGTGATCATTCCCCCCCTTCCTCCTGTGTCTCCGAGTGGGCGGCGTCCTCAGCCCCGACTTATCCTGTAAACAGGTGCTGCGGGACTTACCTATTTTTCGGTGAGCGGAGCTCTCGCTCCGCCCACCCCCTTCTCCGCGCTCTCTCTCCCCTCTCCTGCGGCATGCGCGATGGCGCGCCTGCGGCAGGCCTTTAGCTGCCCTCTGGCGGCCCCTGGAGGCTCCTGGAGGCCAGCTCAGGGGGCAGGGGAGGCCAGGGCCCAGCCCTAGCCTCCCCTGCCTCTCCCTCGCTGGCGCTCCCGAGCCTCCGGGGCCGCCAATCTGCACCTGTCTGCCTGTCGACCAGGGGGGGAGGGGGGGTTGGAGCGATGGGCTGGCCACGAGGGGCCAGGACGAGCGAGACAGGCATGCCTGTCAGTGGGAGAGTGGGCCAGCAGGGCAGTTGCCTCCTGGCAAGCCATCAGAGGCGGCTTAGGCGAGAAGCGCTCAATCACCATCACCCACAGCATAGAAAAGCGTTCAATCACCATCACCCACAGCATAGAAAAGCGTTCAATCACCATCAGCCTACACGTGGAACGCGTTCAATCGCCATCACCCCCACCGCATGGAAAAACGTTCAATCACCATCAGCCTACAGACGTGTAACGAAACTTGTTTTCTGCATTTACACGGTGCGCTCTGGTGTGGGCATACACCCATCCGATTTACAGGGGTGTGCGATCGGAGCGGCAGAACTCGAGCATCGACGGGGATGTATGCCGGTTGAATCACAAGAGTGTGGTCCACAGACGAGGTTTGGGGGTTATCCAACCCGACCACCCTCGACATCGGCAATGGGTCACACTGATTGGGTGAAAAATGCTTGCAATCGACCCATGTGCTCGATGCCATGACGGAAGTGGTGGCGGTTGGTGGTAGGGAGCTGTGGGCAGTGCGGCTGGCGGTGGCGGGATGGGCGCTGGGGAAAGCGGTGGCGAAGAGAGCGAGTGCGCGGGGTGGGAGGAGTGGAGCTGGAGGAGGCAGTGTGCGATGGCGGCGGTGAGTGAGGCCTCGGTCGGGGCGGTGGGATAGGAGGCGGGAAAGGATGGTGGTTGGGCATTGGCGTTGAGAGAGAGGATGGGCTGGTGTGGGTTGTAGAGTTGGAGTAGGGGTGAGGGAGGCGGGGCTGCGCCCGGGGGAAGGCGGTAGAGATCGGAGTTGATGAGTGGGGTGGTCCCGTACGGAGCGTAGGGAGAGGGATGGTAGGAGTGGTGTGGCTGGGGTGGATGAGCGGTGAGATGTTGTGGTTGTGTTGCTGGGATGGAGGAAGGGGGATGGGCAGGGGAGATGAAGGGTAGATTTGAGGAGGGCGGGGGCGGCGAGTGGAAGGGGTTGGGCGGGGAAACAGAGGGCACGGCGAGGTGTGGGAAGGGTGAGTAGAAGAGGGGCTGGGTTGGCGTGGCAGTGGGGGGAGCTGGGTGATGTGGCTGGTTGGAAATTGGGTGTGGATGTTGCTGGGTGGTGTGAGAAGGCATGGGCTGGTTGGACGCTGGCGGGTCAGGGGCGTCGGCGGTTGGGACGTGGGAGCGTGGTGCTGGATGGGAGGGCGTGGACTGCACGCCTCCGCTACCATGTGGGTGTGATGAGCAGTGAAGGGCTGTGGCTGATGTGTGTGTTGGTGTGGAGGGGCTGTGCATGATATTAACATGTGAGGTACAGAAGGAAGGGGGCGCAGGAGACGGAGGGGCGCGGACAGGGGAGGCACGCACGGACGAGGGTGAGACCGAGGGTTCGGCCTCGGGCGGCATGAGGACGGGTGGGACGAGCACGGGGAGCACGGGCCGACAGGAAGGGGACGGGAGCGCTCGAGCGGTGGCGCTGATCGCTGGACGAAGGATACGGGGGAAGACACTCGCGGGAAAGGAACACGCGTCGGGGAAGGGGAACGCGGGAAAAGAGAGGGATGAAAGGAGGCCGGGAGAACAAGGGAAACACTCGGGGAGGGGAAACGGGGAAGGGAGCGAGGAGGGGAGACTTCCGTGCGGGGGGGGGGAGACGAACCTAGATGGCGACGCGAGGAGGGGGCGTCGGAGCGTGACAGTAAGGGGGAAGTCACGCGGGAAAACCTAGACGGCGGGGGAAATGTACAAGAGGGAAGGAGTGACCCCCTTTACCCGCAACACCTTCAACCTTCAAGAAGAGGTAGTCATATCCCTAGTTACCCTAGCCACGCACACGTACGTACTAGTACTAGCTAATTGGACACAACTTTTCAGCCCCGGAATCCCGCCATGCCTGACGAGCCCAAGTGTTCGAGTGATATCGGGGGTGTAAAGTAGTGGTTAAAAAGAGTGGGTGACCAGGCTATGTCTATCCAACGTACTGCCTCCCTACTAATTCTTTGTCGCTTGCGTTCATCCACTGTTTGTGGGACAACGACGAGCGAGCCTCAACGGACGACACAACACGATGCGGGCATAATCATTCGGACTGCTACGTGGTACTTCACATATCGACACGTTTGCGTTTCCTAGAAGCCCTCCGACAGAGCCGGTCCATTACTTGGGGCAACTTGGAGAGTCGCCGTCTACCACTCACCTCGATGGGGTGCAAACAGCAACTGTGGCGAGACGCATCCAGCACATCGTTTCTTCAGACGGGGCCAACATGGCGAGGTACGTCCACAGAAAGCACAGGCGGTCGCTTCCGGACGTCTGGTGGCCGCTTGCTCATGATGTTAACGGGGAACAATTTGGGCTTGTGAGAGGCATAGCGACCAGAGATGGCCATACGAACGACACTAGCGATTGTGCGAAAGTGCGGAGGGTGCGCCTCCAGAGGAATCGAGATCAGACTGCATTGACGGTTGAACGAGCGAGGGCGCACGAGGCTTGGGTGAGGACAGTCGACCTCATTCTCGTTGGTATCAGCTAATGCTAGAGGGACGGGTGGGCGTTGAGCCCAGCGTAATTCTGATGGCAGAGACTGCTGTCGGTAAAGTCTGACGGCATTAATGGATGATTTGGACATGGCTCCTGACCGCTTTTCGATCGGTGACGTGGGCGATCCGGGTCGGACTGTCCTGGAGCTAGTTCGCTTGCTGAAGAGCTGGTGCGCGCTTGCGTTGGCCAAAGTGGGGCTCGGGGGCAGGAGCGCAGAAGGCGCAGAGGTGACATCAATGGTGCGGAGGATCTTGGGTGGCGAATCGGTTGGATCCGACGGTAAGCCGGCCGGATCGACCGTCAACTCGCGCAGCTGGCGCCTTCGCTGAGGACAGAGGGGCGATGAGCCGATTGGCGCTGCTCGTCGCTCGAGCGCAGGGAGCGGCAGCTTTGTGGGTACTGCGCGCTCTGCTTCGCGGAGCGAGCTGATCCTTGGCGTGGCGCAGAGGATTGTCGGGCCCTTCTCCATCGCGATTTCTTTCCGGCGGACTTGCGCTCGCTTGGGCGGGCTGGTGGTGTTGTGCGGGAGAGACGGCGAGGTTGCGCGCAAGAAGGCGAGGGGGTGCAAGCAAGGAGGTCGGGAGGCCTCGAAAAGGCGCCCGCTCCTTGCGGCCGTTGCCTCCCGCGCGCCCCCCCCGTCCCCCCGAGTCGTTAGTTGTGACGGGGCACTTTCTGAGAAAAGTATCTCCGTTCGCTCTCAGATCGATCCCATCTGAGGGGAGAAGGGCAGAAGGGAGGGGGGAAGAAGGGGAGGGGACGCGGGGCGCGGCGGGCGCCTGCGCCGCCTCGATGTGCAGACCCAGCGCGGCGGGGGAGGGGGGGAGAGGGGGAGAGGGGCGGGGGGAGAGCCTGGGCGTTAACCCCCCCCCCAAGAACTCCTCCGTCGGAGGTTGCACCCCTCCGCCCGCCCCCCCCCCCCCCGCCCTCTCTCTCCCTCTCCGTCTTCTCTCTCTCTCCTTTTCGTAAACTCCAAATGGTACTTTTACTCTCTCTCTGCGCCGAGGAGAGAGACTCTGTTTGACCTTGGCGTGGTTTTGTTGTATAGGTGTGAGATCTACTCCCAGTGAGAAGAGGGGGAGTAGGGGAACGTCGTCGGAGCACCGTTTGTTGTCTCGCGAGCGCGCTAACATCATGATGTTTCCAATGGTCTACACGATATTGCTATCACTCACTGGGCCCTCCTGGGTTAGGGCCAAACATGGTACCCCCGCCGAGAGGAGTTCGTGCCTTCTGCGCACGCGAACAGGTGCACGCTCCCAAGACGTCTACACCCAACACAAGGTTGGATCAAGGACAGAAACCGAACAACCTTTATGTTGAAGGAGTTGTTTCAGCCACTGACCCCGCTCAAGGGAGCGGACATCGGGCCCCACGCTCTGCAAGGAGCCCGACGAGCACTGCCATCTTCGGCGCGCGGAAGCCGCGTCGAATTCTCGGAACCAGAGTTCCAAACCATCCTGAAACATTCTCTGGTACACGGTGATGGAAACCAGGAATCTCTGCAATCATAGCGCACGTACGCATGGAAGTGCCGAAAGTTCCCCTCGCGGCTCCGTGGGTTGGTTGGGAGTTCGTACACCGTTTACACCGCTGAAGAAGGTCTTTGGATCGAATCTCACCTCTACCATAAGTACCCTTTTCTTTTGGTCAATCTTTCAAAAGCTCTGATAGCCCGGTCACTCACTATGGGGGTGCGGAGGGCACCAGCAATTATGGGTAAATGAAAATGAAGGGCTAAATAAGCTCCCTATAGGTTCCGGTAGGATGGATCAGCAAAAAAAATTGGGGGTTCCCCGGCGAAATTTTCGAAAAATGCCGAATTTCAGGCCTTCGAAGACGGTGCGCGAAATACAGCCGGGCCCCCCTCCGATATATTTTTAGTGAGGCCCTTCATGCGAGGCACAAACATGGAATGACGAGGAAAATTTTGACGCCAACTCACTGGGTCTACAAGCGGTGGTTCTTTGAACACTGGACCATAAGTCAAACTCATAATTTTGCACTTCAATGTGTACGAAAGTATCACAAAACTCAAGACGCTTACGTGAACCACTAGTCACCGAGGGCTAGAGCGGCTAATTTGGCACCGCGACCGGGCGGACGGCATGGTCTTTTCTTTCATCCATTTCAACTAGGACAGCAGAAAACGTTAAATCAAGATATGCTGCTCTAGTGGCCGAGCCAATTGCCCTCTCCAGCCTCGCACATCTTGTCGAATATCGGCATTGGCGAAAAAACCGCCTAAACGGTAACGTACCGAGATGCGTTCGAACACCCAACTTCCCACCTCTACCGAGCGCGCTGCCGGCGCTTTCTCGGTCATCCACTACGATAGAATGCCCTACCAGGCACCATATCCGAATATGCCGCCCGAGCAGCCACGCCAATCGCCGCCGCCGCCCGCGCGCATCGCGAAGTAGTCGGCCGTGCGTGGCGCCGACGACTACGCCAACGTCACCCGGCCGAACGGGCCGAGTGCCCAACTTTCGACCGCTACCGGGCGCGCTGCCGGCGCTTTCTCGGTCATCCACTACGATAGAATGCCCTACCAGGCACCATATCCGAATATGCCGCCCGAGCAGTCACGCCAATCGCCGCCGCCGCCCGCGCGCCGCGCGCATCGCGAAATAGTCGGCCGTGCGTGGCGCCGACGACTACGCCGACGTCACCCGGCCGAACGGGCCGAGTGCCCAACTTTCGACCGCTACCGGGCGCGCTGCCGGCGCTTCCTCGGTCATCCACTACGATAGAATGCCCTACCAGGCACCAGCCTTGAGAGAGAGAGAGAGAGAGAGAGAGGCAGAGAGAGAGAGAGAGAGGCAGAGAGAGAGAGAGAGAGGCAGAGAGAGAGAGAGAGAGAGGCAGAGAGAGAAAGAGAGAAGCAGAGAGAGAAAGAGAGAGGCAGAGAGAGAGAGGGGGGGGGGCAGAGAGAAGAGAGGGAGGTTATGCTATTCAAATAAAAAAGGAATGATCGTAGAAATAATTTTAATCAATTAAATATAATATTTTTATGAAAATATACTTTTCAATTAATTATTCGGATAGTAAAAAATCAAAAACGGAATGAGCTAATATACCGTTTGTTGTCTCGCGAGCGCGCTAACATCATGATGTTTCCAATGGTCTACACGATATTGCTATCACTCACTGGGCCCTCCTGGGTTAGGGCCAAACAGACTCCCTTCCCTCCTTTGCCGGGAAGTACATCTCTTTCTCTTTCTGATTCTATTTCTTTACTTGGACGCACATTCTCTCGCCGGCGGGCGGCACGATCGAATGTCTATCGAATGGGGCGAATCAGGATTCAGGCTACTCTACTACTCTCTCATCGCACTCACATTACTGCCTTACGCCATCGCCCTTACAATACACCTTCACGCGCTCGATTTTCCTTCAAGAGAATGTGTGGGATTCTGTTTAGAAATAGAAGTGCGCGGACTTGGAATTAGAAAAAGAATAAGAAAATTTGGCAACTGCGCGGAATATGCTGGATGCTGGGAATGTGGGTATGTGGTATGTGGAGATTAATAAAAATCTTCTTAAAAATCTCCGCTACGTGTACGTGTGCGGCTTGAGGCAGCATGCTAGTGACCCTCCCTACTACCCCACCTTAACCACCGTCAACTCCTTTCCCCTTCCCCAGTTCTCTCTTTAACGGAGATACTGGTTCCGGGGCGACCGCGCGCGCTGCTTCGGTCAGGAGTTGGAGAGAAGGGGGTGGGAGACTGTGGTTTCGTCTATCCGGTGGCATGGCTCGTATCATTCCTGTTCTCGCGAGCCCCTCGCATTAGTGCATCCGTGGTATTCTCCGGTCTGTAGTGTTGAGGTTCTAAAATGTGTGGTATGTGGAGATAGAATATATCATGGGTGAATGAAGCTGCAGTGGAGGTGCAGCTCAGCTGCGCCGCTGCATGCACGTGTAGGTGAAAAATGTCGGAGCGAAGCTCGTTTGCCCTCTCTGTGGGAAAGAGTCGCGAAGGCGTAGGGCGGTCAAACAGATTTTTTTAATGCTAGGGGTAAGAAAAAGAAAATGACCTTCTCGGGGTTGAGAAAATTTGAGGATTTTTTCAGTAGAAAGTTCCCTATCTATACACCCAACAAGCACATATCCGGGGCCCATTAGGACCAAGACCCCCCCTTGGGCCCCCACAACAAACGTAACCAAATACTAACAAAAGACGCTAAAGTCGCAAAGGGCCGAAAAGCTGAACTTCAAATCGAGACCGGGCGCGATGCGTGCCCGTTTACGACGATCCATCCGGATAAGGGGCCCCGCCAGACACCAAATACAAATACACGGGCGGGCCTCTATCAGTGTCAGTGACAAAAAAACCCGGAACCTCACGTTGCAATTCCTTTCTGGGCGGCCTCGCCCATGCCGCAATAGGCCATGCATCGGACGTGGGGTGTGGGCTCCACGGTCTACTGCTGTCACTTGTGGGGCGTGGGGAGAGCCGTCACCCGTCGTTAAAATTTGTTGGCGCAACAAGACCACAAGGAGTAGCCAGAGTGATGGTTTTGGAATTGGATCATTAAGTTCGCACGAAAACATCACGCTATTCGCACCAGTGCTTCATCCGCTCAAATCTGATTGTGGGGATAGAGCCTGAATCAGCACGCGTGACACTTAAGCATATCTGTGATGTGTATGTAAGCGTCGTGATGTTTGGGAACCTCGTTCTGGTCGTGTGGCCCCCTCCCGATAGCAACGTACCGCCGTGCTCATCCGCAAGCATCAGGCGTGAGAAAGCCGGCTTCATCACCGAATGGTGGAAGTCTTGGATGACCCAGGCACCTTGTCGCCCACCATCAAGCGAATTGCGAGCGGCCGTTTCCGCAGCGTATTCTTCCAAGACGGCTAGCGAGCGTGGTCCGTGCCTCACGGACCCTATCCATTTGTGTGTCACGCTCCACGTGAGCCCCCAGACGTCGCGGCGTTTCATGTCCGCATCCAACCGCTTCTCTGCATTGTCGCACTGTCGTTGCAGATACTTCTTGACGGCATCAATGATTTCATCAGCACACAACTCGCGGAATGGAACAATGGGCAGGTCATCCCACCAATCTGGTGTCAACTGCTTGCGCGATTTCCAAAACTCGATGGACTGGGTTTTCACAGTCCCCAACATCTGCTCAAACGTATCCCTCTCGAATGCATTTGCGCCGCAACCACCAAGACTACTGCTCTGCGGAAGAACAAGGTCTGAGGTAAGGATGAATAGAGCGCCCGAAGCGGAGACTAGCTCGGGGTCGACTCTTTGAGTGCGATAGTGAGGCACAGTGTTGCCCCCCAGACCGCAAAGAAGCTTGCCTAGATGCGCGTAGGCCTCGGCATCGGCGAGGCGTCCGACGTCGTCGAGAATGATTACAGCCTTTGGCTCACGCTTGAGCAGCTCAGCTGCAGCGAATTCAAATGCTTCAACCTCTCTCAAGTCAGATCCTCGCGAAAATTTGTGCTGGAAGACGCCACACTGACCGGGAAAGAGCTTTGGCGACTGAAATGTTTCAAACGAAGGCAGTACTGCGTCGCTCGTTGCGAGGTACGACATCCCTAGGGCAAAGACAGAGCCGGCAGCACCAGCAGCAATTGGTCCACCAAGCGCTGCAACTGCAGTGACCGACTTCGCCGCACTCAAGCCGCCCAAGCTAAGCGAGCCCATCAATGCGAGTCTCCTCTCTTTCAACCACGAGTACATCTCATCCTCCCACTCCTCAAATGCCGAGCTGGCGATGATCTCGGCAAGAAAGGTCTTGCCCGAGCCCGAGGGTCCAGTGAAGTGCAGCACCCAGTCCTTGCACGTGGTGCGGGGCGTCAAGCCGATGTACGAATCGAGCGCGCTGCGCACGTAGTCCCATGCTTGCTGCTGACCAACGTAATCCCGCCTCGCCCGCACCTCGAAGTGGCGGCGTACCTCCTCGCCGACAACCGCGTTGCGGCAAGACATTCGGCGCACCGGACAACGACGACGCGGCGCGCGACCACCCTCGCGCCCACCACCTCTCCTGCGAAATCTTCTCCCAGCACCACATCTCCAAAATAGAGAAGAGGAAAGCTTTCTTGTTCTATGCTTATGCCTTCTCTTCTGTCTTCCAACAGAGTTTTCTTATGTGAGAATAACTGTCTGACTGAGTTTTGTAGTAGAGTGCAGCTCGTAGTCCTGTGGGGATTTAATTGCGTCCTCATGTGTGTCTCGATCCTTCGCCGTCGCTACAGTAAGGGTGCACCATTAAGAAACCACCCCATTAAGGAAAGTATAGAAGCAAATTGGCTGTCCATGAGCTAAGAAAGCTCTATGGTCTATGGCTAGGGCGGTCAAACACTGATTTATAACTACTAACATGTGTGTCGCATTCGCGAATCGACACTCGTTAGGCTTCTCTTCGTCGTTCGGCATTTATCGTTATAATTCTCTGCTTTCTCTCGTTCTCGGTCAAAAGCTTCGCTTGGATGCATGGGATCGTGGGTTGTGGAGCGCCCTCTCTCTTTCTCTCGAAAGGGAAGGGAAGTTTCCCTACCTTTCTTCCTCCCAGGCGCCTCGCAAATAGGTTTAATTTGCTATCTCCCCTGCGTTTCTTTATCTGCTTCAGGGGGCAATTAGGTTTAATTTGCGACCTCTTCGTATCTCTCCCTGAGGCACATCGCGCCATGTGATTTTTTTGTCATCCATATATGCTTGTTTTCTTTTTAGGTAGCCACACTAATATTAGTATTAGGAAGATGAGTACAAAGCTAATCACGCTCCCCCCCCCCCCCCGCCCCTCTCAACACGCGGTAACAGCTACGCGGGCTGAGTTTTCATGTTTTCATCTTCTTCGTCTTTTTCTCACATAGTCGAACGAAGCCAGCGAGCAGGAGCACGAGAGGAGAGGACGGAGGACCGTACGGATGCGCGCCGAGTCACCACCATCGTGAGGAAGACGAGGGCGAGGAGAAAGCTGGAGGGTGAGCGAGGAGGGAGGAGGGAGACAGGCAGTAGGAGCCTTCTCTCTCTGGTAGGTCGATGAGAGGGGGAGGGGGAGAGGGGGGAGGGGACCGGGGGGGGGGAGAGGAGAGAGAGACCAAAAGACCAGACCAGCTGTTTACGTTAATGTCCTCGTCATATACTGTAATAATCCAACGGTCCCAGGGGGGTGCCCCAGGTTCCCGCCCGTCCTCCGCGCCCAGAGTTCCCCCGCGGAAAGAGTGAACGCACGGCGTGCACCTTCCTGGAAGTTGCTATGCGCACGCACGGCGCCCCCGCGGGGGGGCCGATGCACATCGCGCCGTGCCCACGCACGGCGTGCACAATGTGATTGCAAGTCATCACACGTGCTGCGTAAAGAAACATCTCTTATATGGCTAGTTTACGTAGTTGTGGGCCTTATGGGGTACGCAGATGGAAAAAGTTGACATGCGCACGCACGGCGTCTCCGCGGGGGGACCGATGCACATCGCGCCGTGCCCATGCACGGCGTGCACCGATGTGATTGCAAGTCATCACAGGTGCTCCGTGCGAAATATCTCTTAAACTGCATGTTTATGTAGTTGTCGATCGTAGAGGAAACGCAGAGGAAAAGCGTTGACACGGCGTCCCCCTCGGGGGAACATGCACCGCGGGGGAAAGCAGAGAAAAAAGTCTTCATTTAATTTTAAAATATTGCTCTATATACAACTGTGGACATTTGATCGCTCAATTCGACTGATGTCCCACAATTGACGGAACGACACCTCTATACATCCTAGCATCAACTAAGTTTATACTTGGTTGACCCATGGGGGGGCACGAGCCCCCCCCTCTCTCCACTCCTCCCCTGCCATGGGGGAGGAACCACCCATCCTCCTGGCATGCCTGATGGCTTGCCAGGAGGCCACTGCCCTACTGACCCACTCCCTTCCCCACAGGCTCGCCCCATTCGCCCATCCTGGCCCCTCGTGACCAGCCCAATGCTCCAACCCCCCCTCCCCCCCTGGTCGACAGGCAGACAGGTGCAGCGTGGGGGCCCCAGAGGCTCGGGAGCGCCAGCGAGGGAGAGGCAGGGGAGGCCAGGGCCCAACCCCAGCCTCCTCTGCCCCCTGAGCTGGCCTCCAGGAGTCTCCAGGGGCCGCCAGAGGGCAGCTGGAGGCCTGCCGCAGGCGCGCCATCGCGCGTGCCGCAGGAGAGGGGAGAGAGAGCGCGGAGAAGGGGGTGGGCGCGAGCGAGAGCTCCGCCCACCGGAAAATCGGTAAGTCTCGCGCCTGTTTACAGGATAAGACGAGACAGAGTCGGCCGCCCACTCGGAGACACAGGAGGAAGGGGGGAAAGATCACCGGGGGGGGCGCGGGCCACCGGACCATATCTAAGCCCTTTTCCCCTATCCCCCTAGTAGTGTACGGGGGGAGCCGCCTGATGGCGGGGGGAGAAGGGCCGGGGAATGGGGGTGTAGAGAGTATGCTACGTGCTACTTGTAGTGGGTAGTGGTTCCATTCGCCGCGAGTGCGGTAAGACTATTAAAAGGTTTTTTTTTCTATACATCCTAGCATGGAGATATATTCTAACGTACTTTTACAGAATACACTTCGACAACATAACATTCGATAGCAAACAAATCAAGAGAAGAATTCTGACGAGATACACCACCCTAGTGAAAGCAGCGCACTTCGGCAACTCCACGGACACGGCCAGAAGAGCCCAGGCAGACATGGGCCAACAACCAAAAAAACGAATGGACACCAACACCAACGACTTCCGCCCTCTCTTCGACGTAATAGACAACGATACACTAGCACCAAGCCACACCCTAAAAATAATAACACAAAAACTAGAGATCGAACACATCCTCATACAAGAAAACAACGAACACGCGAGCGACCAGGGATAGCGCCCTGGCTACAAGGGAGGAGAGGACTCCCAAACGACCCACCCCTAGGGGGAAGCCGCAAGGCTGGGCCCCCACAAGGAGACGCGACCCAAAGCGCCTCACAGCAACTGCGAGCCAAAAGGCCCGCCCCCCCCCCCTCCCCCGACGCCCGACCCAAAGTAGTGCACATGGGTCGACCCCCTAAAACCGAACGAAAAGGACCGAGGGGGGGGGGCGAAAGGGGAGCGAGGGTGGAGCAAGGGCGATGTCAGGGGAAGTCCCCAACGAGAGGGACGGGGGATAGCAAAGTAGTAGGCACCTTCAAGAATATATTTTTAATTTTTCTATCCGTGTTCTTTATGCAAAGACTTCCGAAGAGTATCCGGCTGTCTACTGCGGCTTTGGATTTGGACTCCGTGGGGCAGTGTCCCCAGCCCCTTTGATTCGGAAACCGCTCCCATACCTTATTGTGCCTTATCTACCACTCGGGGGACTCACATTTTCGCGATTCGCGCCATGTTTGCGCGCCCTTATCTCTCAGCAAGAGGTACCTCTTGCCCTACACATTCTCTCTAATCTCAACCGATCGCTCGTCCTGATCATGCCTTCTGAATGACTCCCGATGACAATTGATCCTCATCTGTCAGCCGGGTTAGGAATTATTGCCACCCGTGCGATGCCGGCTTCAATGAGAAGCTCCGCTGTGGAAGTGTGAGCCTGTGCCTCCTGATGTGCTACGAGTACTCATGTCGAATCGCTATGGTCTCTCCAAAGACGTCGCGATGAAGAAGCACCGAATGTGAACATCGGGTACCACGTAGCGCCCCACCCCTTTCAGACATCATCGATGTCTATCTCCTCATCCATCTCGATTTGTCCCGGCATTGGCGAGAACATGCTGTGTGAGCACGCTCCATCTACCATGGGGACCGATGCAGATTTTGGTCCAAGCAACGGGTGGGATGGATGCAAGCGCGTACTAGCAGCCATGTGCTTTTGTTCGCGCCACTTTTGAGGCAAACCGAAACGTTGTACGAATGCGGCTGTTTGCGGGTTCTCAACGAAGCGGGACTGGCCCGCAGCCGGTTGTCCAGGCTGATAGGCGGGTGCAGTGATGCAGAAATTGAGTGGAACTGCCAAGTCTCCTTGTACAGCATCGAGGACCGCTTGTAACTCTGCTAGTGTGGGAGTGAAGTCTGTTCTTCCTCTACTGCATCCTGCAATGGCTTGCGAGTCGAGCGCCAACTGTGAGCGTGAGCTAGAGAATAGGTGCGCGGTCGAGCGCAGCACAGCGATCCATTCGGCATCGTACTTCAATATCTGCAATGGGCAAGGCGTAGGGAGGTGAAGAAGTCTTAAGGACACAAGGGGTACTGCGAGAGATTCCCATCCCTTAGCAATGGCACAGCAGCAGCAATGCTACAAACAGCCACCGAATCATCCGTGTACTCTAGCAAGTCTTTGCCAATGAGGGTCATCGAGGAAAGTCGGCATACCGGTGGAGAGTTGTCCCCGTCAACACGGACGATTTGGAGGAAATCACGGTTGGGAAGGCATTTATCGAGAGAGAGAAAGCGCGTTGCGCGAACAGCCCGAGGGACATCTGCTCCGCCCGAGTTGAGACTAGCTTGCTGCACATTGGACGTCTTCTTCTCATGCAAAATGAGGGCAGCAAACTTCACATGAAGATGTGCAGAGAACCAGTACGACGGCTGGAGCTGATTGAGCAGCATTGCGTTCGGTGGAGAGCCCAGCGACCCGTTGTAGACTTCATCGCGCAAGAAGGACTTCTTGCGCAATAGTGCGCCTGTGTCGCCATACCGAGCGATGTGTTGTGGCCAATCATGCGAAAGGAAGATGTCAAGAGGTTTGCGCAATTGTGAAAGGCGGAACGCCTCCAACTGCCGCACGTGATACGCAGAGCGCCTGTGACGTACAGGATAGCAGAGACGTCCCATCAATGTGGCCTGCAGGATGCATAGCCAAGGCATAGATTGAAGGCCAGATGGATTGCTAGCAACACACATGTCTGAGTCATCGTACGGCGGGCATTCGTAGTGGCCTAAGTTGTAGTGCCTCCCATTGTAGATGCCTGATACACCACCGATTCGCACTCCACCCACATTCACAACACCGCCATACCCAAGGAAGTAGATGTTGGGAGCAACCCAGCCCCCATAGTAGAGCTCCCATAAGTGATTGGACGCTTCGTGGTTGCCCCCGATAAATATGGTCAGGACTGGAGCCAACTTCTCGCCCGAGTAGTAGCGGTAGAACCCCTGCATTGAGCGATACTTGGCAGGGCAGGCCATGGTCGCCAGATCGGCTTGGTTGCGTACCGCCTGAAAGTCGCCACACACGAGCAAGAGGTCGACTTTGATGCCGTGGCGTTGCTCAGTCAATGCGATGGATGAGTAGATTGAGTCGAGCTCACCGTGGCAGCATCCCTCAACCGCGATCTGTCAGGATGGGGCGCACGGCTGTGAGGACGCGGCAGGCTAAGGCCGGTCGGTGCCGGCGGCGAGCACACCAGCATTCCGTCGGCGACTGTAAGCGGACGCTTGGCGCCAGCACAGCTGTTTTGTAGGTGTGAACACGTTTGTGATTGTAGTCTTGTAGAAGGTCTTGTTGGCTGGCACCCCTAGCCACATAAAGTACACCGGACGAGCCATGTACCAACCGCGCACACCCCCATCGCGGGGGAGGGGCTCCTTTGCCGATGAAGACTACGGACCACAGCACTAAGTTTATACTCACACAACAAGAAAAACTCTAACGCTCCCCCGTCGCCAAAGGCGAAACCCTTGTCCCCAATCATTGACATTGATCATTGCTGTTTTCCCAGGAGCAGGAGAGGTACAAGGTACAAGCTTACCTTTGAGGCTGAAACGTGCTCAAGCTCAAGCGTCAAAGACATCGGCCAGCAACTGACGAATCGAGCATGACCGCTGGCTCGATATGCGATGAAACGGAAGGGGATCGATCGGCGGGAGGCGCGGCGGGAATGGCGGGAAGTGATGGAATGGCGGGCTTGACCACCTCCTCAGCAGAGGAAGGCGCGAGGACTGGCTCGGGCGAGGTCGAGCGCGAGGATGGAGCGGACATGGAATATTGAGAACGAGGGACGAGAACGGGAACGAGAAGAGGACGAGAGCGACGAACGACAGACAACAGAACGGACAGAGTCCGACGCCGGACTGATGACACGGCACCGACACTTAAAAAAATTCTTGAAGCGCAACCTGAGCGTCGGCCGGTCGGTCGCGCGCAGCGAGTGCGGCGAGCAGCCGGTCCAAGGCTGCGAAGGCGGCGGCGGGCACCGCCGGCGCACCTCCGACCGCCGCCGCTGCCTCCCCACGCAGTAGGCGGCCCACGCGTGCACAAGGAGTAGCACGGTCCCATCGTGCATCGTGCGCGGGCGCGCCGGCGCGCCGCCCGTGTAGCGGCAGCAGCGCAGCGCGCGCAGCAGCAGGTGCAGCCGCGCAAGCTCCAAGTCGGCCATGGTGCCCGCGCGGAAGAGCAACTCCCCACTTGCCACTTGGCCGTGCAGCTCTTCGTGCGCGCGCACGCGCGGCACGTAGCATTCAGTGGGTGCGTGAGCGCGTGAGTGCGTGGGTGCGTGGGTGCACAGTAGCACACAGCACCGGCAGTGTGGTGTTAACCCGCTGCTGGTACCAACACCTGCACGTTGAGGTGTTAACGCATGTGCCACACCTAGCCAATGGAAGTGTTAACGCAAAGTGGGTCAACACCGGGTAAATGTGAACCCATACACTCAAGACCATACACTCTGGTAAGTAAGTCTGAGGCGACCATGTCGCATCCGCGATCGACCTTTTTGTTTTAGAAGTTGTCTGCGTTTCTATGTCCCCTCCTTGCAGGCTAGTCACTAGTCACCGTCGCAGGATCCTACATTCGTCCATTCGCCCTTGTTGCCCTCGCCTCCTTTGTCGCCTCCCTTGCCGCCTGCTTGCCCCTCACTCACCTGGCTTACCTCCCTTCCGAATCATCGCATATCGAGCCCGTGGTCATGCTCGATCCGTCAGACCACGACCACGGTCCACGTATACAGTCTACGGTCGAGCAATTCACTTTTTGTGGTCGGTAGATGTCGGTTTGAATGATGCGGAGGGTGGTGTTGTCGCCGTAGCGCTCTTTGGATTGCTGTGCGCAGTCTTTCTTCGTCACCGCAGTTCGTTGCTGAATGAAAAGATCTGTCCTGATCAGCGTTGAGTCACGCTGTGGGGGAGTGTTTGACCTTGGCGTGGTTTTGTTGTATAGGTGTGAGATCTACTCCCAGTGAGAAGAGGGGGAGTAGGGGAACGTCGTCGGAGCACCGTTTGTTGTCTCGCGAGCGCGCTAACATCATGATGTTTCCAATGGTCTACACGATATTGCTATCACTAACTGGGCCCTCCTGGGTTAGGGCCAAACACTAGAAGTAAAGGAGAGTAGCGCCCCCACTTGTCAAGGTTGATCGCGGGAGGGCCGACGCGAGATGCGGGTGGCTGCCTCGCGCCGGCTGATCGGGCGCGGGCTGCGCTTGGCGAGCACGCTGGCGACCGAGCCCGGTCGCACATTGCGCGTCTCGGGCTCCCTCGCTCGTCTACTCGTCAAGACCAATATGGAGACGTACGTGGCGACTGTCGAGGCGTCTGCGGATGGACGTGAGATCGACGTCGCACCATGGGTGAGCAGCAGCGACGGCGGCGATCTGAGCATCGAGGCAGCATGCGCCATCGGAGGCACGGCGATTGTCAGTGTTCCGGCCTCCTTCAATGTGGAAGTCAACATGGATGAGAGGTGCGACGTTGAGATGGCCGGCTGGCTCGAGGGCTCCGTCAGCATCAATGTGAACAAAGGGTCGATATCAGTCAACACAGTGCGTGGACTGCTCACAACGCTCACGACGGGCCTGGGTGATGTTAGCGTCAAGCACGTGGAAGGTAATCTGGACCTAAGTGCGGGCTTTGGCGCAAGTGGCAATGTCGATCTGGGAAAAATCATGGGTGAAGAGGTTAATGTGGAGACTTCCGGGAGGGTCTGCTGCCGTGCTCTCTACGCCAAGAATATGTACATTCGAGCCGATGGAGGAATCGATGCATCCGTGCTTGAATCGGAACGGGAGGGCATACTCGTACTGGGAGGCGGAACATCGAGCATCGGCTCGTGCTCTGGCAATGTCGGTGCCGTCCTCTCTGGAAATGCTCAGTTCGATGCACAAGTGAGTGACACTCTTCAGCGCTTGTGGATTAAGGGTGGGCCGCATGCATCTTCCGCGGTGATTTATCTACCTGAACAGCTCGCTCTCGATGCGTCTATTCGCGCTGCTCGTATTGAATTGGACCATCGATTGGGTCCCAGACCAGAGGAGTCAAGGGACCATCGATTGGGTCCCAGACCAAAGGAGTCAAGTCAACGGGAGGGGAGCGTAATAAAATGGCTTGGCACACTTGGGGTCCTCTCTAGGCCAGCTAAAGGTAGCCATCCCTCAATGTCTAATCTTGCCGGTGCCAACTCGTCTGACACACTCCCTGTGGCACCCTTTGATGCGATCGATTCGGCGGGCAGTGACATGGCCCGCTTGACACTAGACATGGGGAATGGAAATGTGAAAGTTGAGGTGCGAAGCTGGATGGATAAGATGAAACAAACCGCGTCAATGACATCTTGCTAATCCGAACTCAGTTGAATTTCTTGAGCTTCCTCGTGATGCGCGTGCGAGTGAAGGCCGGGTTACCTTACCCGCAAGTATGCTCTCCAGAATCAACCCGGCTTTTAGCAGGTTGTATTGGCGTGACTTTCAAAGGCCATGGGTGCTTTATGATGTCCCATGCCTCTTTGCGTATGAGCCTCCGTTCCTCCTCTCTCCAGGGCTTTGCGCACGACTTGTACTAGGCTTTGACCGGCGCCGCCGGGGGCTTCCACCCGGGGCAAGACCTTTTTCGGTGGGGAAGAGTAAAGGGGGTGATGACAGCTTCCCCGCGTGCTCAGTAACTTAAGTAAAACTTGGCTTGTGGCTAGTAAATAAAAAAACATCTGAAGATTCTGGGCTACACACCTACTAAACTAGGGCACTTCCCTATCTCTATCGACATCGCTCTTCTCTTCCCTTTCCTCCACCCCCTCCCCTTCCCCCCGTCATTCCTTTATCGTCGGTATCCGGGGTTCGGCTCAGGTGTCAGGTGCGCTACCTTGGGCCTGGTTCAGAGTGCGGGTTCCGGGCAGGCCTTTTGTTGGATTTTGCGCAGTCGCTTGGCAGGTGGAGTCCGGGCTGTTGCGTCTCTTCCTCACGTGGCTATTCGCCGGTGTTCCTCCGTGTGTGGTGTGTGATTGCCTAGCCACGACGGGGCCCGTCTCAGGAGTGTTCCCTCTCGGGTTCCCCGGCTATTATATATATGCGTCACTCCCATTGAGTTTGTTAGTGCTTGAAGCTCTAAACTAGGTTCTAGGTTCCCTCTTGTGCCTACTGTGAATAACGGATAAATATCGTTCGTGTCAATCCTCTTTTTCGGCTGTCTGCCCATGCCCGCTTGGGCGGTTCTAGCCGAGTCCGTGAGTCCGTTGTGTTCGCAAATAGCAAATAGTAGGGCCTTGCTCAGTGTCGTGTATCTGTCTAGCGTTCTTATCAACACCGATTCTTCTGAGAATTCTATACCATCGTAATGTATTCTGTAAAAGTCTGTTATGATATATCTCCATGCTAGAGTGTATATAGTATGGTAAGCGATCTTGGAGATTTACCCCCGGGGTGCATAAAGAGGTTATCGATAATGACCTCCTCTCTGCTTCTATCGTCCCCGGGTGCAAATCGCGTAAGTTTGTCGAGCGTTTCGAGTATTTTGACTATTCTCGGGCCGTGCCTGGGAGGCAGTGCTTCTTCTCAGACGCTCGGTCCATCGATAGACCCGAAGGAGTGCGGCCATCACCGCCGTCAGATCTTGACATCGAGGTAGGCGCCGTGCGCGCCTGGCAGCCAATGTTCTGCTCGACGATTTCAAATTGTGAACCCACAATCGCGCTGTGTTGCTTGCGCTGGCCACTGAGCGTTGAGAGCTCCGATGCTACGCCTTTCGTCAGTCGGCCTCGTTGCGGAAGCCATGTGCGAGGCGGATGTACCGTTGGTTGACTGGGCGCATGCGCACCGATCTCGGGCTTCGGGCCGTCCCCTTCTTTGCGGTGCGACCCGGAAGAAGCCATTGGAGTGATCGGCCGCGCTGGTTGTCTGGCTCGTGGAGAGGCGACGAGATGGGGGCGTGCTTCTCGTACCACCTCCAGCGCTCGGGCGGCACGGCATGGGCATCAATCGCTTCAAGCGCATCCGCACCGTCCTCACATTCGGGCCAGAAGATCCGCTGTCTCTGGAGCGTGACCCGTGGGCGTTCGTGCGTCCCCTCATCGACATGTTCAATGAGTCTCGCATCGACAAGGTGCACCCGTCATGGCTGCTCACCCTCGACGAGTCGATGTGTGCATGGCGTGGTCGTGAAGGCGTAGGCGACCCGGCGAAATGCCCTAAGGTCTGGTTCGTCAGGCGCAAGCCGGAACCGGTGGGAGTCGAATTGAAGACTGCTGCAGACGCACTCTCCGGTATCCTTCTCCGCATCGAGATCTGTGAGGGTAAGGACGCACATCCAAATCAGGAGTTCTTCGCCGATCGCTACGAGGACAAAGCGCCAAACCAGACGTACGCGATCGGCCACACCGCCGCCCAGAGCTTGCGCCTCGTCAAGCCATGGTTCGGATCTCGCCGCGTAATCAGCGTGATTTCGTCGCGGTCAGGTGGACCCTCGCGGCGAGTCTATCGGGAGTGCTTGTGAGGGCCCCAATCCACCGGGCCCGGCGTCTCAGCTGCCCTGTGAGTCTGTCTGTGTGAATCTGCCCGCGAGTCGTTCAACGTCAATTTCTGTAGTCTTCAATATTTGTATACAAAAAAATCGAATTTCGCGTTCGAATTCTTAATATTTATGCTAGGGGCCTATGAGATAGTGACCATATTAGCTGCCTGGGCGCAAAAAATACAGATTAGGGTGCTAATTTGACCTAGTTATGACAAGGTGAAGTCGTTGTCTTTAAGACTACCGGTAGTCTTCGTTGCGCCCCTTCAACCGTATATAGAATGAGAGCTCTACTTCCTTCATCTTCCTGTAGTGAGGTGACAAGCGGGTTTGCCAGATCGTCGGATGCGTCCCAGGGTGTGCATTCCGACCTGGAGTCTGAGATAATGATATTGTCCGAGCTCAGCTATTGCGACGAGTGCGCTAGGTGACCATGTGGCACTGAATGGTGAACCTACAAGGCATATACGTATACAGCGTATACACGCCAGGCCCCAAAACTGTGTATTATACACAGGTCGCCGAGGCCGTATACACAGTGTATACACAAGCGCGCGCGAGCGCGCGAGCCGCTCACGCTCAGCGATGGCGCGGCAAGGCCGCGGCGGCCCGCCTGCCCCCCCGCCCGTGGCAGCGCCCCCTCCATCCATTGCCTCCCCGTCCTCCTCTTCTCACTTCCACTTCTTGTGCTTTGTCCATACACATCAGCACATACATCACATGCTTCTTCAGCAACAAACACCAAACACATTCCAATATATACATATACCATATACACAACACCATAAGTTATGCCATAAGTAAGACAACACAAATACACAAGCAAACATGACAGCATGCTGTAAGTCTCAAGCCTCGTCATCTCCTGCATGCTTGTCGTCCGAGCCTTCTCCACTCTCTTCATCAGTATCCCACTTGCATATGTCTGGGCGCCAAGCAGCGTCTTGCATGCGCGGCTGCAGGCCGAGTGATTCGTGACAAAAACCAATTTGTCAGCGGTCATGTGCGATAATCTCGACCGGGCAGCTATCTTACTTAATTTGTCCATACACGGACCAATTTCGTTCTGCTGCCGATGCTGCAGCAGGCTGAGCATATATATTATATATATATAATATAGTAGTATATATATGTATACACACACTATATATATACTACTACTAATATATTATGCTATAGTGTGTGTATACAGCTGTGTATACACCGTGTATACAGCCTTAGGCTGTATACACAGCGTATAATGTGTATACTCGGGGCCGTCTTGTGTATATGCCATGTAGGATGGTGAAGTGTGAGGTGTTGGGACACATTCAAGTATTGAAACTCAGCTGACGGCACCATTGCCAAGATACCTTGCCGCGAAATCGTGTTGGTAATGAATTTCGAATTTCCTGCTGAACCTGACCAAAAATAACGAAATATAACTACTACCTCCGTTCCAATACTGAGGTGTCACGCAGGCTATTGTTGAAGGGGGTAGCTTGCGGGGGCATCGGGGCACCCCACCCAGACTAGGAGGGTGCAGAGGGTATATTGGGGCTTAACCTGAAGACTCCCTAAGTTATTTCAAGGTTGTTCTATACACGTCCAAATGTTGTACAAACACACGCACTCTACTGACTGCTTACTGTCTAGGGCCAGGTCAGAGTTTCGCGCCGGACCCCCCAAAGTTTCGCGTGAAAGTTTCGCAAAAGTTGCTCACCGGCTAGCCAAGTTTCACAAAAGTTTCGCGTAGTTTCTTCGGATTACGGATTACGGGTTATTGTTATTGGTTGTTGACAAGTTGTTATGTGGAGCTGCTTGTTATTATTGCGCACGCACACCATCGGACATGGTAGTAATAGTAGGTAGTAGCACAGTAGTAGGAGCAGCAGCAGCAGCAGCAGCAACAACAACAACAACAACAGCGTAGCAGCAACAGCAGCGTAGCAGCAGCAGTAGCAGTAGCAGCAGTAGCATCAACAAGAGCAGCAGCAGTATTATTGGATGGAGCTCACTACTCCCGATTAAATTCCCACGTTAATATTCAACGTACATTGTCTCACGCCAGTGGACGTCGTCCCACAGGCCGGTGGCCTCGACAGCGACGCACGCGCTAACGACTAACGAGCGAGAGCGACCGGAGAGGTAGCACGGAGACGGAGAGACCAACCACGGAATATCTTTAGACCGGAGAACATTTTGGACGAAATCCCTTCCGTCGGCCGAGGTGAGGAGGACGGAGAGAGAGAGGGGAGAGAGAGAGTCTCACAGAGCGACTGCAGACGAGCGTGAAGTCGAAGTCGTGTCTGTTTATTACCTTAAACGAGCCAACACTTATAGTAACAGCAAAAACAAAATTCGAATCGCAAATTTCGAGACCAAAATCTGCAAACCTGGGCTTGAGACCATGCGGAATCCGAATGTGTGTGTCTTGGGTGTCAGTAGCAACACGGGGAACTGTTCAATTGTGAGTGCGGGCACGTACTTACACGAATATTCATGCCTACGGCCTTCAGCTTCGTCTGAAGGGCAGGAATACAACAATAGGTGCAAGGTGAGAGCCGCCACGGGGAAGCCGCTCGCTTCGTGACGATGACCGCATTGGAAATGACCTCAAGACTGCGTGAATAATGTCATGAAAATCATAATAATTAGCTTTGGCGGCTGGGTGGGCGCGGCCGGCATGCGCAAGAAAAATCCCCACCCCCCCTCCCCCGGCCCCCGGAGTTTCGCGCAAGTTGCGCATAATGGGCGATTTTGAGCCCAAATTTCGCGAAAGTTTTTTCCCCACAGAAGTGGCCCAAGTTTCGAAATGAGTTTCACGAAACTCTGACCTGGCCCTATTACTGTCAGAACAGTGCCATCCCTGCGATGCGCGGGAGGTCATACCCATTCCCACCCTCCACCTCAATTATCCGCCTCAACACCCTACACCCTACACCCTGCTCTTCGTGTCGAACAAGGCGTCAAGCTTCTCGGGGGGGTGTTGATGATTGAAAGCCTCTTCACATTCAGCGGGAGTACGGGAGTACGGGAATTCGGAATTCCCGCCAAGGCCAAGCGCGCAATTTTCGCCATAGTGCATTGCGATCAACTTTATAGTTGGTTGCAATGGAGCGCGCCGGCGCGACTCTCTGTCTCTGTTAACGATGGCCCTTCGTCTGCCTCTCTCCTCTCTTTCTCTTCACTACTACTACTGCTTTACTTATACTAAGTAGAAGTAGATAGAGACCCTCTTCCCTCTTCGCATGAGAGAAGAGGCGACGGGCCTCTCGCTCTTCTCTCTTCCGTTCCCTCTCTCTCTTCTCTCCCTCTCTCTCATCCTACGCCGCCTCTGTTTACGTTTACGTTAGTAATTCTACGTATTACTGTGAGCGTGCGTTTGATAGTTTGATCGATAGTAGTAGTAGTAGCAGTATGTATGTAGTAGCTGTAGCTGTAGCTGTGGGAAATTGTAGGAGCCAATAAAAGCCGGTTTTGTGGCAGAGAGAGCGCGATCGCGATGGCGTCGCTCGCTCTCCTTTCGGCCGCCCTGGTCACCGCGACGGCGCCAGGCGATATGGAGCTGCTGCATGGGATGGGCTGGGGTCCTCTAGCCCCAGCGCGGAGCTGAGACAGAGACAGAGACGCATGACGCGTGTGCACAGCGTGCAGCGCCGGCGGAGTGGGAGTGGCCCTGCTTGGCCTGCTCTTCAACAGGAGAGGGCTCAGTCGCTGACCAGGGCCGCCGCGATCGGCGGCACTGACGTCAGCTACTAAGCGAAAGCCGAATAGAAGAGTTGAGAAACAGGAAGCAGAAAGGAGGAAGAAGGTGTGAATTGAGGTTACTGTGAATGAAACCTAACAATAGGTATGCTTATGTCGTACTCTCGTACTCCTACTACCGGGAGCGAGTCCCGCAGAACGCTCAAGAAACTCGCATCGAAGCCCATGCCCCCTCTCGATGTGTCTTTTGCGTCGAGAGTCGAGGTCGAGGAGCCGGGGGCCGATGAGAGACTGAGGCCACAAAGTATAGCTCTCAGTAGTTCGAGCCAGCGCTCACAAGGGAGTACCGCTACGTATGCTAGCCTCCTTGCGAAGATGGCTGGCAGTAATGGCGGCAACGGCACTCCAGCGTTTGGACAGGCCACCGAGATGGACGCCGCAGACGTGGCTTCCTCATCGGACGAGGAGGACGATCATGTTGTTCTTCACTTGCGATCCGCCTCAGGACCTGCCGCCGCTGACCTCGACGATGAGGTGGAAGATGTGCGTCGACGCTGGATCATACGCGAGGAGATGCGGATCAATGCTGCAGATGAGATATCGAGTGTTATGCGATCTTCGGCCGCAGCGGAGACTGCCTGCGACGAAACCGGGGCCTTCGGCGAGACGAATTGCTCTCATCCCGCCAGCTCGATGAAGTCGTCCACCGGGGATGGCGCTGCCATCCTCTCAAATCCACGTGGACCAGGTGGACCTGGTGGACCAGGTGGACCTGCTGAACCACGTACTTGCGCTACAGGCTTCGTTCCAAGCCCCTTCTTCATGGGTCAGCGATCGGGATTTACTTTCAAGTTAGGCGATTCCGGCCTAGGTTACTATTGCGAAACTTCAAAATGTGCGGCGGATGCGCTCGGTGCATGTGTGCATGTAGGTGGATCAGCTTCCCGAGACCAAGATCGTCCATGCGCACGTGGCACCTTACCAAGGGTAAGCTCGAAGCAGAGCTTGGCCAACCTAGAGGATGTACCCGCTCATATGGATGCCAACAGCCTTGAGCTAGAAGCACCTGATGCTGTGATGTCAGCTCAATCCACATCAACAAACCTCGTGAAATCGCAAGGGAATGTTGATGTTGGCACGTCAAAGGCTATAGTTTTGAAACGTGCTGCGGCACCAACAGCCAATGGTGGCACACAGCCAACGACTGTCATCGGATCAATGTTTGCGCCAGATGAGTCATCCAGCGATGATGAGGCTTCCTTCACTGGCTCCGTTGACGACGAGGCGGGAGATGGATCAACCACAACAAGCGGGTCGAGCAGAATCAAGCAATTGGCGGCTTTGCGCGGAAAGCTATCTAGCCGTGGCAGCGACTCTTCAGACGGTGAGGTTGAATTTGGATGAGAGTAATACTATGAGGCTACACTCTAGCCTGGGTTTGTCCGGAGAGTGGCTGTAGGTCTATGCCGTTGTATCGCGGGGGTGCCCACGAGGCAACCACCGCGGCGTGTGAGATGCAGAGCGCCAACAGCGGCCTCACATCGCAGTCCCGTTTATCGCATGATAAAATTCTCTCTACATTCACAGACACACACACATTTACAGTAGCGCGCGAGAGACTAACGGTAACAAGGAAGAACGCGCGCAGACAATACGTGCCGGACCCGCGCCCGAGAGGGTCGGTTCCCCCCTCTCGCAACCCGGCCGCCGGGGTCCTCCGAATAGCGGCGAGATCCGTGATGCGTGCGACTTGTCCTGCATGTAGAGTTTGCCAGCTGCTCGGCGCACTTGCACCATGGGATCCGTTTCAGCGTACGCGACCGCCATGATGTATTCCATGCAGAGGTACGCGACGGCGGCCTCGTCTCCAATGTACTTGGTTTTGGGGATCCTGTCGTACTCGTCAGAGTAGTCGCCGACGAGCATGAGGGTTGCCTTGCACCAACGGCCCATGTATGGCTCGATGAGTGCCCACATCGACGGGGAGCGTTCCTTGGCCAGATCCACGCGAAAGTCTCCACATCCACACCTCGTCGAAGAGAAGCCGCCCTGGGCAAGGGACTGAAGTGCGCGGCGCGCAATGTGAGCTAATTCCTTTCTATTTTTGGCACAGCGTGACCATGCGTGCCCGTAGCATCTTGTTTCTCTAGAAGTGTGAGGTATCACCAGGTAGAAATGCCTGAATAATTCCTCCAATGAGTATTATTAGTACAAATATGAGCACAAAGCTAAAATGCCGAATACCCAATTTTACTACAGAATGTGTTATTTTAATTTTAATACAACGCGGCGCGAGGAGCGCGGGGTGGTGGAAGACGCCTGGGAAGAGGACTCTGGAGTTTCTCTCTCTCCCCCCCCCCCTCCCGCGGCATGCACACGCATGGAAGTTTCCGCACGCCGTCACGGCTGCGCAGAAAAAAGGGTTTCGGCAGGCCCGGCAGGCGCACGCCGTGTGCATGATGAGTGGCAATCACACTTCGCCAGATGCGTGTGCCTCGGGCCCCCCGCGGGGACTCCGTGCGTGGGCATGGAAGTTTCCGCACGCCGTCACGGCTGCGCAGAAAAAAGGGTTTCGGCAGGCGCACGCCGTGTGCATGATGAGTGCTCGACTCGGTCGTTGCTTGCGCAACGGGGGGGGGGACACGCGCCGCGGAAAGCAGGGAAAATAAGTTGTTACGCTAGTCTGCATTTAATTTTAAAATAACGCTCTATATACAACTGTGGACATTCGATCGCTCAATTCGACTGATGTCCCACAATTGACGGAACGACACCTTATACCCCGAGTCAACGAGTCAATACAAGTCAAGCACGCGCCTGAGCCACCCCCACCCAGTCGCCTGCCACCACCTCCCACAAGCCTCCTTCCACACTTCCGCGCCCTCCGTGCATCGTACGTCGTGCGTCGATCACCATGCCCGTAGTCACCCCCGAGGAAAGCTCCATGAGCTCCCACCAAGAACCGCATTCCGCGCTAGCTGCCGGCGCGCCCTCGCAGGCAATCTCCAATAGTGAGATCAGCCTTGCTCTGACATCCATGAGCTCCCACCAAGAACCGCATTCCGCGCTAGCTGCCGGCGCGCCCTCGCAGGCAATCTCCAAGAGTGAGATCAGCCCTGCTCTGACAGAGCTGATGGGTGCTTTGAGTGATTCGATGTGGTAAAGTGTCCTTCCCACCCTTGAACTGGTGAATGCTTGCGGATCTGGCATTGGCGACCACTGAAGAATTTGTGTAGACTGACCCTATTGTCTAGGTCCCACCAGTTGTGGGAACGCGTGGTGCACTCGGCAGCCACAAATTCGATGGAAAGATTTTCATCAAACTCGTCGAGTCGTCGAGTCCATTTGATGATGTGTTGCACCCTTGAGCGTCGACGCGCGCGCTGGTGTCATGGAGATTGCGGTGACCTCTCGGCGGGGGTACCACGTTAGAACTTATAGCGTCGTATGACATCTTGTTAGCTAGCATTCCTAGCCACATACACCGGACGAGCCATGCGCCAACCGCGCACACCCCCATCGCGGGGGAGTGGCTCCGTTGCCGTTGAAGGGCTACGGTCCCGCAGCACTAAGGTTATACCAACACAACAATAAAACTCTGACGCCCCTCCCCCTCTCGTCGTCTCCCCCCCCCCCCCCCCCCCCCCTCTCTCTCCCTCCCTCCCTCCCTCCCTCTCTCTCCCTCTCTCTCTCTCTCTCTCCCTCCCTCCCTCCTTCCCCCCCCCCCCCCCCTCCCCCTCTCTCTCTCTCTCTACCCAGTCACCCTCTTTCTCCCTTTCCGAGGGCTATGCGCTCCGTCTGCCTGGCCCTCCTCGCTGCGCATGCCGTCGCACTCGGCCTTACTCCGCCTGCGCTGCACCGGCCGGCTGTGCCGCGAGTGAGGGCGTCGCTAGGCCGCGCATCTGCCTCGGGCAAGCCACCCGCCACGCTGCCCGACCGTGGTCCCGAGCTTCCGCCGCCGACCGAGGAAGGTGGCGCTCTCTCTCAGATCCTGCCGCTCTCGCTCCTACTAGAGTCGCAGTCTGCCGACCGCTCGAACGATCTTCTGATAGGCGAAGACGCGGCCGCCTTTGCATGGAAGAACGAGAAGATGGGTACGCTTCTCCAGGATGGTGGTGTCGTCGGGCGCGACTGGATTACATTCTTCGCTGCTGTCGGCACCATCATGTCCGCCCTGGCGGTCCTCTGGATCTACTCGCCGACCGGCTATGGCGACGACTTCCTTGCTGCGCTTGAGGCGGCATGTGGTGGGAACTCGCATCTAGTGACTCTTTGCTTTGGCATCATCTTCCCAATCGTGCACTCTGGGCTAGCGTCATTGCGCCCGTATGCCACCAAGATCACGGGCGAGCGCCTTTGGCGCGTCATATTCGCTTCTTGCTCCCTTCCTTTGGCATATTCATGGATTGTCTACTTCATCTCACATGCCCACGACGGCATTGTCTTTTGGAATGGGGAGCAGTACCCTGCCGTTCATGCCGCTGCATGGTGCGTAACATTTCCCCAGTGGTGAGGCATGATTGTGCCCAGATGTTCTCTAGCTGACGCTCAGGTTGTATCTTCAGACGCATGCCCGAAATGAGAAGCCTGGAAGGCGGGCCATGCCAATTCAATTCATGACATGACGCCCTTGTTCATGTGTGTCGTCAGGTTAGTGAACTTCGCATCCTTCTTCTTCCTCTACCCGTCTGTCTTCAACCTCAAGGAGGTAGCTGCTGTGGAAAAGCCTCGTCTTCATTTGTGGGAAACTGGGATCATTCGGATCACTCGCCACCCACAAATGGTTGGACAGGTGATGTGGTCTGCCGCCCACCTGGCCATGGTGGGTTCCTCCTTCACTGCGTTAACGATGGTGCTGCTCGTCGGGCATCACCTCTTTGCTTGTTGGAATGGTGATCGACGGTTGCTCAAGGAGCACGGCGATGCCTTCCTTGCTGTAAAGGAGCGCACGTCGATCATTCCTTTTGCTGCAATTTTGGAGGGACGGCAGGTTCTCCCTGCGGACTACTATAAAGAGCTGATTCGGGCTCCCTACGTACTCATTGCCCTGGGCACCATGGGGGCTTACCTGGCACACCCTTACATGCAGGCTGGCGCGGCTCTCGTTCGCAACACAGGGCTTGTGCCTGGTGGTATTTTGGACCCCCTCTTTCATCACTGAGCATGGCACCTGAGCGGCACTCACGTAATTGCATCCTAGGAGCTGCCCTTACTATCTGTGACCCTCCGCTTGCTCCCCACGCGCGCTCATCATGTGGATGCGTTGCTAGTGAATGGCAAGCGTTGCTGCACGGGATGCCAGTATTTCATTGTTTGGAGCCGTGGGTAAGGTTGTGGGGATGTATGTGGCTATGGTATGCTGGTGGCAGCATGCGCTCCAACACAACGCACGGTTGGTCATGTGCTACAGGCACTTGACATTGACACTGATTGGACTGCAAATAAATTGCAATAGTGTCGCTGTGGGTCGCCGATTGCTCACAGGCTGCCTGTATGTTGCTCGCCTAGCGCTGGCCCAAGGCCACGCAAAAGGTTGGTGGCGCTGCTTCCGCTCAGTCAAGCCGGTGCACACTTCCAACACATAACTCACGAACTAAGTTCATACTTAGTTCAGCATGGGGGGGCGCCTCGTGTCCCCCCTCTCAGGCACCAATTCCCCTCCGGGGGGCCTGTCGGTCAACCCCATGCTCTGGCCCTTTTGGCATGCGAGCAGGGCAATCAACACCACCACCCAGACCCCCAGTGGGCGCGGGTCGCGAGCCGCACTCCCAGGCTCACTTGGGCCTGCTCTCGTACTGACTCCCCCCCCATCCCTAGTCGCCAGGCAGACAGGGGCCTCTGGGCGGCACCCAGGGCCAGCGAGGCGAGCGAGGGAGAGGCAGGGGGGGCCAGGGGCTGAGCCCCAGTCTCCACTGCCTCTTGCGCCCACCTGGTCGGGCGGGTCGTCTTGACGCGGTCGCTTCGGCGACAGGGGGGGGTCCATGAATGCTTCGGCTCCATCGCGGCGAGGGCGGCGGCGGCGAGGGCGGGAGGCGGCGCGCGCTCCATGACCCTATCGTTTTACCGATAGTTCGGGCTGGGCGCCCCTACACAGTCGCGGCTTTGGCGCTTTGGCCTCGTTCGCAAGCACGAGACACAGACCCGACCAGACAACTCAATCCTCACCAAATGGGGCCTGCGTATCAAAAGCTTCAATGAAAGCAAGGCGCACAGGCCCTTGGACCAAAGGGATAGGACAGCAAACACGACCGACTCAAGAAGGCCAAACGGCCCTTCCCACACACACCCACGACGGGGGGGAACCCACGCGCCGGCGATGAAGCCCAAGGCCCACAAGCCACAAGATAGGTCACACAACATGCCCAAGGGGCACCACCATTCAAGGCGAAGCCCACATGGGCGAGACCGCACGACGCAGGGAGAGGCCCCGCAACAATGCGACCAGCTCATATACTCATGCACTCATGCATGGTGCCGGGCCAGCCCCTCGTGCATGAGCACGAGGGCGGTATCGCGGCTGCGTAGGGTCCAGGCCCGGGGGCCTTCCCTATTGGAGTGTCCGGCTGGTGTGGTGTGTTTGGTGTTGCTGTGGGTGGTGGTTTGGGGTTTGGGTTTTGGGTGTGCTGCATGCTGGCTGCTGCCAGCATGCGTGCTGCTGTCTCGCTGTTCGTGGTGATGCGCGGACGTGGCACGGTGGCTCTTTCGCCCACCTGGCTGGGCGGGTCGTCCTGTCGTGGTCGCTTTGGCGAGAGCCATAGGTGTGCGCCCTGCTCAGGACTTCGTCCAACGCGGCGGCAGTGGGGGAGGGAGGCGGCGCGCACTCCATGACCCTATCGTTTCAACGATAGTTGCATCGCAACCAATCATAAATCTATTTGTATAAGGTGTTACTCTGTAGATCTATGACACAGGCCTATGGGCTATAGGCTATAGGCGGCAGTGCATGAATGACTGGAACCCCAATGCCTACACACACATGAAAGAAAGCGAAGGTTGCGCGGCAGCAACCATTGAGCGGCGACGATCCATTGGAACAAAGAATGTGCGCACACATGCTCTCATCCTCCTATCTGCACCCTACGATCAGTTCTGCTTCTCCTGTAGCAGCCCTGAAGACATCTATAGAGTACGCACATTGCAGGATCACGCAGAGCAGAACTCACGCAAAGCATAACTCACAACATCACACGCATGACGGACGGAGTGTAGGTAATGACTTCCTTGGTGCGCTGGAGTGATGCTCGCGGAGCACCGAGGCTGAAATCCATGCATCATCATTCAAAGAAGCCGATCGCTCAATCCAACGAGATCAGCACCAGGACGTGAGTAACGGAGAGGAGTCGCAAAGGTCTTACCACCGGATCAAGAATCTCGAAAGTGCACATTGAACCAAGCCTTGTGTAGCTTGCAAGCTTGGGAAGGCCGCAGCCGCAAACATATCAGAGAGCACAGCCATGACATCCTTATGATCACGCCATGCGATACCGGGCAGGCGATCGCTTAGACAGTTCTCGTTGTGAGATGGCTGATAATTCAATACGCATCCAATAGGTGAGGGGGGCAGTGAGCTGTCCAACATTTCACCACCTGTCGCAGTTTAGTGTTCGTTCACGACTCAGACCTCACAAAATCCGTAGACACACCAAATGCCGCCGTGCCAGGCAACTTTCTGAATTCTTGGAGCACAGGATATATTTGTTCGAATGCCGTGTAGATTTCGTTCCTGACTCTGCCACCCGTCAGGACGACTTTGCCCGAAACGAAAATGAGTAGTACAATCTTGGGTCGCACCATCCGGTAGATGAGGCCAGGAAACAGCTCAGGCTCATACGATGTGTAAATCGAGTGTTTGTATGCAATGCCCTCTAGACGGATGGGGAATTTGACATCGCAAGAAGCGACCTAAGGTAATCCGGGCAAGGGAAGTTGGTCAGCGCAGGAAGTTAGGATGATGCGGCTTGAAAATGCTGTTGCAAGGGAAGAAGAGATGAGGCCAGGATGGACTTCAGCCCGCGTGGCAGCGCGACGGCACACGTACTATGTTTTGAATTTTGAAATCGGTGAATCGAGCCGGAAAATCAAGCTTCTGCACAATACGAGCGTATTTCCGTGCAGCCTGCCGTGCCTGATCACGGCAAACACACGGGTAGGCAAAGGAATGCATTGAGCCATAAGCCCAGGGAATTTATTGCATGAGGCCAAATTGTGCAACAAAGGCCTGAGGAGCGACCGCGATTGTCCTGACGTGAGAAAACGCGTAGCTTTCGAACCTGCTCTTCCGACTTGGCCCCTGTCACTACCATCTTCCCCGATTTGAAGATCAATGCCGTTCTACATGCGACATGCACGGTGGAGGACTTGTCAGCTCTTGGGTCCTTTCTCATGTGCGACTACCATAACCCACACATTGTGCAGGTGATAAAGAGTGCGTGCCGCGCTGCGAAGCAGCTTTCCAGCACGCTTGCTATGGCGATGGGATGCGGTAGACTTACGTTTTCGGCTCTCGTATGCGCATGATGACTGCGGAGAATCGCTGAGCGCTCACAAGGAGAGGTCAGAGGTCAACATAATATTCGCACGCAACAGGTGATGGGACATGAGCCGTACCTTCGGGTTATACTCTGCGTTCCGCGCGTGCATTGCAATCGTCTTGAGGTCAAGCGCAATGCCCAGGTTGCAGGTGGCCACAATGTTCCTGACATGATGGGAGGTGTGGGCGGTCGCCTCGCAGACGGGAAAGGGGGCTATGGGTGGGAGCAGCGAGGCAGGGAAGGGCGGATCTGTGCGCTACGGATGGCGTACTGCAAAATGGGCCGGATGCCCGAGCTCGAGTGGCCCTGCGGCGCCTCGACGAGCGCAGTCGACGAGCTGCTTGGGAGAGGTCCCGCGCCCTCTGCCGCCATGAGAGAGGAGAAGAGAGGACGAGCGGCGGTGGGGGGAGGGAGGGGTTGTACCGGCGGGGGGAGGGGGCAGAGAATACCGGAGGGGGGAGGTCGTCACCGTTTCCGGTTTGAGTTGCAGTTGCCGCCAGTTTCCAGTTTCCAGTCTTGTGCCAGTTCCAGTTCCAATTGCCAGTTGCCAGTTGCGTACAGTTGCGTACAGTTGCGATAGTGCAACGTTGCAACTCAGTTCAACTGTCAGTTTCAGTTGCACTCCTCTCACCCTCAAAAGTCGAAAGCGATATCTCAAGGAATGAGAATGAGATAAAAATTAATTAATTTAATAATTTTAAACAAATTTTTATGGGTCGCGGCGCGGCAAGGGGACAGGACTAGCGCTCACTCAAGACAGGACTCCCTGCCGCGGCAAGCGCAAGCACCCTTCCCCCCTTATGCCACCCAGCTCTTCACTAGCTTTCAACCTACGCTAGACGCTAGCCGGAGCGCCCCTCCCCCTCCCTCTCCCTCCACACTCAGACAGCCCGACAGCCCCCCACGCTAGGATCCTGTTTTGGTCTCGCAGGCAAGGGGGCCTAATGGGAGGGTGAGGAGCAACTCATTAAAGAGGAGCTGTGGGGAAGGAGATGGCTGAGTGGGGACGCTAGACCCTTGCCCTTGCGCTAGGCATGCGCAGCGACGCCACCAAGTCGCGTTCCGTCAAAAGAGGGCCAGCTGATTTTCTATGTGCTTGTTTTCTTTTTGGGTAGCCACACTATTATTATTACAAAGCTAATTACGCTCCCCCACTCTCAACACACGCGGTAACCCCCAGCTACGCGGGCTGAGTTTTCATCTTCTTCGTCTTTTTCTCACATCCCTCTTCCTCAATGTCGTTCTGCTGGCAGGCGACGATGTCGCTTGGCTGATCTTGGGTGGCGAGGTCCGTGACGCGTGCGAGGACGGCCTTCTTGTTCTCCATGTAGAGTTTGCCAGCTGCTCGGTGCACTTGCACCATGGGATCCGTTTCAGCGTACGCGACCGCCATGATGTATTCCATGCAGAGGTACGCGACGGCGGCCTCGTCTCCAATGTACTTGGTTTTGGGGATCCTGTCGTACTCGTCGGAGTAGTCGCCGACGAGCATGAGGTTTGCCTTGCACCAACGGCCCATGTATGGCTTGATGAGTGCCCACATAAACGGGTAGCGTTCCTTGGCCAGATCCACTCGGAAGTCTCCACATCCACGGCCCATGCCAGAGGCTGTGACGAGCAGCATCGCCAGGATGGCGCCGCTCATCCCGATGGGGCGAAGGAGCCGGAGGAGCCAGTTGAGGAGGAGGCGGCTGCGCAAGCCCTCGGCGCTCTCGGAGCTCTTCGGAGTGCTGCGCCCGTCGCGCTGGGCGGGCGCGGCCTCGCTGCGCGCGCTTCGACTCGGAGGCAACGCGCTGGGGACCGACGGCATTCGGCGGATGTGCGAGGCTTGCGAGCTGCCCGAGCTGCGCGAGCTGGAGCTCAAGAAGACCGAGCTGGAGGGGGTGGCCGCCGCCTCGTGCCTGGCGCGGGCGCTCTTGCGCGGCGCGTTCCCGCGCCTCACCGAGCTCGAGCTGCGTGAGAACGCCGGCCTGGGGGCCGAGGGGATGCTCGTGGTGGCCGAGGCATGTCTAGGCCCATTCAGTGGGCGGTGGTCGAGGGCCATTTGGAGATCGTCAAGCTTTTGCTCCTTGCGGGCGCTGATCCCAACTTGATTTCGGATGATGACATTGGAAGCACTCCACTGATGGATGCGATCTGCTTCGATGACCGGGACGAAATTATCGACCTCTTGCTTTATTGTGGCGCCAATGTGAACGCTGTGGACAAGTTTGGGCGGACGCCGCTGCATTACGCCGTTGGGTTCCCGCGGTACGTCAAGATCTTGCTTTCTCATGGAGCGAACGTGCACGCGGTCGACAAATATGGCCGCACGCCTCTCATGGAGTCGTGTATCGGTCAACAAGGCCCTGACCTACTCAAAACCCGCGCACAGCTGATGGTAAATGGTGCCGATTGGCATAACATCGACATATTTGGAATGTCAGCGGGTGATATTTTGAAAAAACAAGAGAAGGGTGCGAAGGTGCGACAGTTTTCTTACTGATTTTCCGCGATGATGACCGTTTTCCCGCGCGTAGGGTGCGCATGGAAGTTTCCGCACGCCGTCCCGGATGCGCAGAAAAAAGGGTTTCGTATGTACTGTGCACGCATCCGCGGGGGGACCGATGCACATCGCGCCGTGCCCATGCACGGCGTGCACCGATGTGATTAGCGAAGAAGCTTTGACGGCCTATCTCTCTTATAATTTTAACAAGATCTAATGTTAAACAACTACAATACAACTGTGGACATTTGATCGCTCAATTCTACTGTTGTCCCACTATTGACGGAACGACACCTTGTGATTGCAAGTCATCACAGGCGCTGTGTAACGAAACATCTCTTATATGGCCAGTTTACGTAGTTGTGGGCCGCAGGGGCTACATATATGGAACGGGTTGACATGCGCACGCACGGCGTATCCGCGGGGGGACCGATGCACATCGCGCCGTGCCCACGCACGGCGTGTACATTGTGATTGCAAGTCATCATAGGTACTGCAATGAAACATCTCTTATATGGCCAGTTTACGTAGTTGTGGGCCGCAGGGGTGCACATCGCGCCGTGCCCATGCACGGCGTGCACCGATGTGATTAGCGAAGAAGCTTTGACGGCGTCTCTCTCTTATAATTTTAACAAGATCTAATGTTAAACAACTACAATACAACTGTGGACATTTGATCGCTCAATTCGACTGATGTCCCACTATTGACGGAACGACACCTGAAGATGGAGAGGGCACCAGCAGCTTACGCATCGGCCCACAACACGACGATGAGTTTGGTCATGGGCTGTGCTTCAGCTTGCAGGACACTGTCACACAAGATTCTGACGACCTAACCGATGCACACGAATATCTTGTCTGGCGCGAAACCCTCACACGATTGGCAGAAGCTCATGGCCTTGTCCCGATTGCCATTGAATCAATGTACAGAGCGGTAGGCAAAATGCGCGGCAGGGACGGGCGTGGAGGCCAATCACTGCCAGTTCTGAGTGAGAAAGAGGCGCAAGTTGCGCAACTCTACTTCTCGTTCGCCTTTCGCAAGCAAGCTGGACGTGTGCCAAGCACCGACATGGCACCTTCTGGAGTTGACTGGTTGTCGAAAACTGGAGCTGACTGTTTGTAATTGTAATAATAGATCAAAAAGAAAACAAATAACCTTTGTAATTGTATCAATAGACCAAAAGGAAAAACAAATAACCTTGCAATAATAATATTGGGCCTTGTAATCTGAAAAGAAAACAAATAACCTGGCCCTCTTTTGACGGAACGCGACTTGGTCTGGGTCAGAGTGTTGAGTGCGCAGCCCATGCCAAGAGGTAGGGCGTGAGAGTGACTGACGGGCCCCCCCGGAGGGAAGTTAGTGCCCGGTGTAGGGGGGCGCAGAGCGCCCCCATTGCCCCCTATTTTAACAATAGGTTGAGGAGGGGAAGGAAGAGGCAAGGGCGATAGACTCGTGAGCCCTGGGAAGGGTGTACTGAAACTAGCATAGCGGGCTTTTTCAAGAAAGTTTTTTTAAAAGCAAGTTGGGCGGCGGAGAGGGGCGGCTGGCGACAGGAGGGTGAGATGAGGAGGGAGAGGCTCAAGGCTCAAGGCGCCTACGAGGACCCTTGCTTGTGGCAGGTATCTATCTCGAGGCGCAGTCTTTTATTTCTCGAGAAATGCTCGCGGCGAGAGCTGTAAGGGCCGTTCAGCTTCACGGACGAGAGGTTCCTCCCCCCCCCCCCGGTGCTTTTTCCTGGTGAGTCGCCCGACGTAGGTCGTAGGTCGGTTCGCCTCACTGGGGTTTCATCCATTCGGAATCCATTCGTAATTTGCTGGAGAGTTATAATGGGAGCCGGGGGTCTGCGAGGGGGGAGATTCGAAGGGTTGCATATGCGTATGTGTCTATAGTGTCAACACACGTCAAAGCGTACGGTCAGGTACGCTGATGGGTGTCGTGATAGTACCGGGCTAGTGGCAGTAGTGGTACTAACGCTCAGATGTGTTTTTTTATTACTACTACCTACCCCCGCTGCTACACTCACAGCCTGCAAACCCCACACGGTCCAACCACACTCGCCGCTCCCCAGCCGCAATGTCTGCCTCGCTTCGCGCCCACGCCACTCTTCCCGTCTCCCTCCATGGAGGTGGTTCGGTTCAGTCCGTCATTCCATCCTTCCATACCCACATTGCGGACCGAGCCTCTCGCTCTCGCCGATCCATCTCCTTGTCCTCATCGCCCTCCAACCCCGAGCAAGAGCTCGATCCGTCACCGTAGCGACGAGTGAAGACGGTCAGATGCAAACAAATTGGTAATTTGGTGTTCACATTACGACCAATCGACAGCGACGGCCACGGGTGGATGTTTCTGCGAGCATGGCTGTACGGGCGCACGGCTAGCGTTCCGTTGCAACCGATGGCGACAGCGAGCGCACGCTCGCATACACATAGATTGTGCGGGATGATCACCCTCAAGACAATTCACGCACCTACCCTTGGTCTACGGAAATCAGCAGTGTCTACCACATGCAGCTCACGCCCACGGTCATTTAGGAGGTGCACGAAGCCTACGATTGTTGGAGACGAGGGCTCAACTTTCATCTCCGCCCTCAGCCAACGCCCTCTCTGCAACCGCCTTGAACGCCTGATTCTCAACCTCGAGTGGTACATCCTCCGCCTCCATCAATTCATCGTCGTCAGCCATGATCGGCGGCGGCGGCGGCGGCATGAAGTTACCACTGCTGGCCGGTTGCCCCCAGCCGATGTATAGGTTCGCAAACTTGTCGTCCTTCATCTCTGCTGCAGCAAATGCGCCGGGCCACACAAGACTGCGAGAGATAGACACGGCTGCGCCACCACCTACATGCCTCGGACCAAGCACAGACCAATCGGTGGCGTCAATGGGCAGGAGAGCCGGCTTTTCCGGCTCGAGCTCTGGGCCTTTCGACTTGGGCTTCTCCCCGTCCTCATCCTCGTCCTCATCAACCGGCAAGTTGGTTGTGCGTCCGATGCCAAGAATGCCCTTATAAAAGTGGCACCACGAAGTTGACTCGCCCATTGGCCCGTTGCTCAACGGCACAAAACCCTCCTCGTCCTTCGGCACTTCCTCGATCTCTCCCTCCTCGCTCAAACGGTACTTGCCGCTTGGGCATAGAGTTGTTCCATGGACCAAGCGCGCAATTTGTGCACGGAGATAGTCCTTCTCCTTACCTGGGAATGGAGGGTAGCAGCGCACATCTGCATCAACATCGCCGGTGAAGAATTTCCTCACAATGCTCGCAGCCACGATTGCCTCCGGAGTGACGTTCGGCAACTCCACCCACGGCGCGGCCGGGTCATTTGTCACAAAGTAGGAGCACGAATTGCAGCCTGTGCCGTATTCCTCTGGCGGCACGGCAGGGGGAGGTGCATCCGGATCTGGCTCCGGCTGCTCAAGAGCGTCGACAAATTTCGCCTCGGCAACGTAGTAATCTTTTGTTGTGCCAAGGATCTTCCCAAAGAAGCGCACAGTCGCGAGCTTCTTGGACAGCTGCAGCTTGCACAGTGATGTATAGATGCGGAAAGCCTCCTCACGTGAAAGCCCCACACCAGCCCACTCGAAGAGCACCATCTCATCGAGCAGCGCCGGCGGCACCAACCCGTCACTGTCGTCTTCTTCGCTGCTCGACTGAACGGAACAGGGGCGAGAGACGCTCAGTCAACTTCTACCGGTGCAGGCAACAGCGATCTCGCAGGATATTTGCCACAGCTGTGTCTGCGCGCAGAGCCGCGCTGCGCTACGTCCTCACCTTGAGCAGCGCCGCGTCCTGCTCCGCCCAGGCGAACTCCTCGGTGGATACTTCCGTCGGTGCAGGCGCCACAGCCAGCGAGGCAGCCGAGAAATTGCTCGACTTGACCTGCTGCGAGATGGACTCGAACACCTCGAGCGCATCGGCCGGCTTCGAGATGAGGATCGTGGCAAGAACGTCTGTGAGCTGAGAGTAGACGCTGAGCCCGTTCTGGTCGGTCTTCTTCAGGAAGGCTAGGCCTTCCTCGGTACTGACTGAATCGGCCATTGCGACGAGCGCCGCTCAGAGAGCGCAGAGGGAGGAAAGAAGTGGAGAAGGAGGGGGAAGCTGCGCGCAGGCGGCACCGCGCGAGGCGCAGAACGGCAGCCTGCAAGAAACGTCCGGCGCTGCGGCAAGGTCTCTAACTTCTACACTACTAACTGCCTTCCATAGCACAAGGAAAAAAGAAAAAAGAAAGCTAGAGGCATCTCCTTCATGGGTGTGCCCCATCTCTATTGGGAATTGGGAGAGGGGGGGGGGGGGGGGGGGGGGGATCTAAGCCTTAGGCTTGGAAATGTTGCTCCAACGGGATAAAAAGTTGCCCCATGTGATAGGGTGGTCAAACATCAAACAGAAACAGTGATTTTTGACTACTACTACTAGTGACATGTGGGGGGTGGGGGTGGGGGTGGGGGGTGGGGGGGCTGCTGTTTTGACCGTCCTCCAAAGCCCAAGAAAAAACTTCCGGGGGACTCACCTGCCGCCACGAAAAATTCACGAGGAAAATGGTTGTGTCGTATTTCATACGATGGCAGACTTTTACTTCTAACCTGTGGGTTATTTTAAGCCTCAAGGTCTCGTCGGCGACATTCTACCCCTTCTCTTACTTTCTTTCGATGTCATCAAACGTTCCATGACTGTCTTCCGTCTTCTCCCCATGCATCGGTTGTAGTCTTCTGTCTTCTCCTCGTGTATCGGCGGTAGCTCCCCAGCGAGGTCTGCCCTCGTTGTTCCGACCTCTCTGTCGCATGTCTGTGCGCCGATGAGTTGCCTTGGTGCCGACGCTTGACAGTCCGTCCTGGGTGTGGTTAGTTTTCGCCCTGTTTGGATTAGTTCGTGTGTGTCTGCGTGTCGTGGGACCTTTTTGGGGCCCTGCGTTGTAGTCTCTCGTGTCTACCTTGGACCTAAGAAGCTCTCATTCTCATTCTCTCTCTTCCTCTAGCTCGCTAGCTAGCCTCGGCCCTACCCTCCAACGCCGCGCGTTGCGAGCCTCCGAACCTCCGTCTCTCTCTTCGTCCCTAGCACTCGATGGTAGACACAGTCAGACCCGACTTCTACTATGACCTTTCAGACATATTCCCGCAAGCAACAACCAACGACTCTTTCACGGCCGCGTCAGCTGCCGGCTCGATCGAACGGCCCTCTGCCTACGAGCCAGTAGTCATCGCGTGTTCGACAAGCACAAATTCCGTCTTGGTGCCTACGACCGCGCCGTTCCATAATCCCGCTCCATTTCTGCCTATGGAAACAGCGGGAACTTCTTTCGGGCCACAAGGGGTCCACTTCGTCGGAATCGGCGGCTCCGAGCCTCCGCAAGGTCCTTCTAACACAGCGACGCCATCCGCCGCTCCGTCAGACGAGCCGCTGCTCGTGGACCCACTCCGCGAGCGAGCTGAGCTCACCTCCCTTGGGACCTCGGGCTGCCCGAGGCCCGACCCCCATGACCACGGCTGTGCAAGGGAGAGGGCATCAGCTGTCCCTTCATGGAGTACTTTGTCGAGAACCGCCAAGCCATGTATGATACCATACTCGAGGCGAATTCAAAAAAACGAATCCTCAAAGCCATAAACACGCACGATCGTCGTCCGAAAGGTATATCGGAGGATTTCTACTTCTACGAACGAGGAGTTGCAAGTTGCAACAAATTCGCAACAGAGTGTGTGAGTTGGATGTGGCACGTCAGTCCCTCGCCCTCTGTTTCAAGCACCAAAAATGTCGACTCAAGACAAGAGGGAGGACATGTCTTGAGGCGGCGTCGCTGCCCATGCCTAGCGCAAGGGTATAGCGCCCCCACTCAGACATCTCCTTCCCCACAGCCACAGCTCCTCTCTGAGGAGTTGCTCCTCACCCTCCCATCAGGCCCCCTTGCCTGCGAGACCAAAGCAGGATCCTGGCGTGGAGGACTGTCTGAGTGTGGAGGGAGGGGCGCTCCGGCTAGCGCAGGTAGAAGGCTAGTGACTAGTGAAGACCTGGGTGGCATTAGGGGGGAAGGGCGATGCTTGCGCTTGCCGCAGCAGGGAGTCCTGTCTTGAGTAAGTGCTAGTCCCGTTCCTTTGCCGCGCCGCGACCCATAAAAATTTGTTAAAAATAAGAATTCTCCAGGCACCGCCCTTGCTTCCCAAAGGCTCTCTCACATCTCAGTTTTGGAGCGGAGGTAGTATATACGATATTGGCAATGGTATATGGTTCTCACTACCTAATTTTTGGGCGACTATCAGGTGGTTGGCCTCTTGTGCTTTCATGCGTCAATCTCGCTGAGCGCTTCTTCTGAATCTTCTTAGCGCGGAAGGTTTCACGACCCTCAGGGTTGAAAGGACCGCTCGGCCCGCATCGGCCAATGCTCCCACGCTCCTTAATGGTGTCGCGAATGATATGAAAAAAGAAGAGCAAGGATTCGAGATCGAATCTCAACTCATCTTCCACCAAAGATGGGTCGGGTGCATGTCTAGCAACCTTGAACTCGCGCAGGAGGTGAACGAGGGCCTCGATCGTCGACAGATGGCTCCCAGCGGTGCCAGTGTCAGATGGTGGGATACGCCAAAATCCCGATGAGATTGCTGTGCCTCCGACTCGGACTTTGCGCAATCTTCGAACTTGAGGGAGGTTTGTAAACTTGTGAATTTGCTGCCAAGGGGAGCAGAGCACGACGACTCGCTCGATATTCTCCAGATCGTCCAATTCATCCCATGTGCACGAGTCATCACTGGGAAGCGCAACAACAGTCCGCTCAGGATCAAACTCAGGCACGCTGAAATGGCTGCCAAAGCACGCGTGCACCTCGACATCGTCGGGTGCAAGCACCTTGGCGTGGAGTGAGGTCGTCCGCTGTTGCCCATCGCGCAGCAGCACCGAGACCTGCAGGGGAAGCCGTACCCTCGGTACAGTCACACCCTGCGGAGTGCCGAGGGGCGAGCAGCAGACGGGGCAGAAGTAGCAGTAGCTCTTGCCGTTGCAGCAGCGAACGCGAGGCCACGAGCCGACTGGTTTGTCGGCTGATGTGTCCACTGACGAGCCCGCGGTCTCGGCAGCGACTTCGCGCGCCGCGTCCTCGCTGCCGAGCATACAGTATGCCGCCGCGTCGTCCCTCGCTCGCTCGTCTCGGAGTTCTTACCTTTTCTCTCTCTACTCCTAGACAGTGAGCTGTAGTTTACCCAGGTGAACGCCAACGAACGGAGCATGACGCGCGAAGACCGGGGAAAAGAGGGAAGGCTCCCCCCGCGGAGAAGGGGGGCGCCGCGCCGCTTCTTTCCTCGCCGCCGCGCGCCGCTAGCCTCGCCCCCCCCCAACACACACACACACACAGTCCAGCACACAGCCATGTCTGCCACCCCTGCTCCCCTCGCCCTCACCGCCGTCGCCGCCGTCGACGACTCGCCTGAGCTGCTCGTCGAGATGGCCGACGCGTCGGCGCCAGCCTGCGGCGACCCGCCGGCGGGGGCGATGGACCCAGAGTTCTTCATCCCAGAGGACGCGTACGACAGTTTGGACGAGACCCGGGCCCGCCTTCTGGCGGGCGAGGCCCCCGACCTCACGGGTCACGGGTCACGGGCTCCCTCTTGCTCGTGCTCTTCGGGGACGACCGGCGAGTTCGCTGGGCCTTCGTAAAGGTAAAGGGGCTGGGGCCAGGAGGCTACGGCCTGGTCCCCCTTGGGGGCCAGAATGCCCGGAGGCACGAAGCTAGCACGCTGGCGGCCCTGCTGCGGGGCTTTCCGCCGGGTTTCGTGGGCGGCTCGCGGCAGCTCGACGGCAAGCCGCGCCTCGGCGTTAGCGTTCTCGGGTTCGACCCGCGCGCGGGAGCAGTCACCTTCCGTCGCGTCGTGTTCCCAGGCGGGCGCGAAATCCCCGGAGACGGGTTCGAAGCGGAGAAGCTGGACGATTTTTTTCTGCTGGCGCACCCGCGGCCGGCAGAACGCCAGGCGCGACCATCGGCCGGTGGCGGTGGCGCGGACCCGCTGCTGCCGCCAGGAGGGCTCCAAAGAAAGTACCAGGGTAGAGTAGAGTAGAGTAGTAGTAGTAGAGAGATGAGGATATCTGTGTGTGCTCACCGCGTTGCATCGCTCCGAGCGGCTCTCCCCGCTCGTCGGTGCTGGGCGGCGCCATCGTTCGCACCACGCGGCTCGCGGCGCTGGGCGCGCTCGTGCGTTCAGCCGGCACCGTCGCGATGGCTCCGCTCAACGAATTCCTCGCACTCTCGAGCCAGGCGCTCCACCAGCCCTCCTCCTCCACCTTTCTCGTCGTGATGGGCAATGAGGCGGGAGATCCTGATTCCTGCGCCTGCGCTATCAGCATGGCGCGGCTGCTCGCTGAGGAGGGCGCGCCCGGTCGCGTGGTTGTGCCAGTACTCTCTGTATCGCGCGCGGACTTCGCCCTTCAGCTCGACCGCTTGCATTTGCTCAGACGCGCCGGACTACGAGGGAGCGGAGATGGCATCTCCTGGCGGCCCTCCGATATTGCATTCATGGATGAAGTGGATTTGGAAGGCTTGCGCAGCCAAAACCGCCTGCAACTTTGCCTCGTTGACCATAACCGACTCTCTTCACGTTTCGCTGGGCTCGCCGAATGTGTGACGCACATTGTTGACCACCATGAAGATGAAGGCGCCCACATGGACTTGGAAGAAACTAATCGGATCGTGGAGTTCGGTATCGGTTCTTGCTCGTCGCTGGTGACTGAGCAGATGCGCCTGCGCACTGCCGCCTTGCTTTCGGACGGGGCGCTGTGCACCTTGCTGCTTGGCGCCATTTTACTAGACACTGCAAACCTCACTCCGGAAGCTAAAGCACAAAAGGCGAGGGAGGTCGAGTTGGCAGACACCCTTCTTGAAAGCGCTGCGCCCTTCCTCGGTCTTGAGCCAACAAAGGCAGGTCGTGACGTGTTCTTCAACGAGTTACTGCACGTTAAGACTGATGTCGATTCATTGCTTTCATTCCCGACGCTTGATCTCCTCCGCCAAGACTACAAGTGCGAGGAGCTTCCGGCCTCATTGGTTTGTGGGATTTCCTCCATCATCATCCCTGCACGCTGCCTGCTCCAGGCGAAGCCAGACATCTGGCAAGCTATTGTCCGCTTTTCAAGGCAGCAGAAGCTCGCTCTGTGTATTCTCATGTGTCTCAACGTCGCCACGCAGCAACGCGAGATCTTCATTCACGCCGAGGATCCTACATTGTTGACGTCTCTGGTGTCCCATCTGCAAGATGGCGGTCTCTCATTATCGAAACTTGAAATGGAGTCTCACTCCAGTAAGATGGACGAGTCTATCCTCGCGTTCGCCCAGGGCAACGCCAAAGTGAGCCGAAAACTCCTCATGCCGATTTTGCGCACCTTTGCCGGTTGAACAATAAATGAATAACGCAAAAGTGAGCCTAAAGCGTTCCTCATGCCAATTTTGCTTAGGAGTACCTTGCTTCACGTTGCGAGTAAAAAAAAAAAAAAAAAAACTTCTTAATGTTCTCATCGCGCGCGCGACCCCGACATCCTCCATCTGACGGCCGCGCCCGCATCCCTTATCACTCCCTCGCACTCGCCTTGCGGCTCGTCCCCTCGTGCTCTACTTAGGGGCCCAGTACTTGGGGTTTCCAGTGGCAGGCGGCGTGCACCGATCCCCGACGGTCGACTCTTCGGCCTTCCCTCGTGCCATCGAGCGATCGGCTTCTATTGGGGTATTAAAGGTTGGGGTTACCTTAAGAGTCGGACTCGGGGTTATGTATGTACCGGGTCGGCGCTGTTGGGTTTTTTTTTGGGGGGGGGGGGGGTGTGAGGTGTGGTGTTCGTCTGGTTTTCAGGCTACCTTTCCCGCTATGTCAAGTGCGCGTGCCACCAGGGACAGATTCACGCTCATCGCGAGGACACCTTTGTCATTCATCTTAAATATTGGGGCGCTAAGATCTCTTGCGTCTTTGATCTTTGGTTTTCTGCCTCTGGAGGCTTGGTGCGTACGTGCCGGCGAGGTTTTGTTAGAGGCTTCGAGGCCCCGTACGAGGATCGTGAATCTGGTCAAGGTACGTTCGATGACGGGTATATAATGGAAGGGGTGATTGTCGTATTCGACTTTGTAGAAGTCGCCTATTATGTATCTCCATGCTACTATGTATAGGGTTTTGAGGCTATCGGGCGTCGGTGTACTCGGGTATGCGAAGAGTCTGTCCTTTATTTTCTGTGTTGCTGTCCTTTTGCGCTCCGGCGTGAAACCCGCTATCGCTTCTATGGTCTCGAAGATTGGCTTCGTGGCTGAGCACCTGGCTAAGTGGGTCGAGCTCTCGTGGTATTTTCCGCATAGTCTGCAGGTATTCGTGGTCGCCATGGCGAAGCGATTCCGCGTGCCAATCCTCCTGTGGGTGATGTGTTTGAAGTGTGGGTGTTTGTCCGTGTGTTTTAGTAGGGGTAGGGTGTATAAGCTGGCCACGTGTTTCCACTCCTCGTGGGTTAGGTTGATTCTTCGGGCCCATGCCTCGCTTGCCGGCTGGGGCTTGTTATCTGGTATGTTTTTCTCTAGCACCTGTGCTATGTCCGAGACCGTGGTGAGGTCCAGGTGTTTTTTACCGTCCATTGTATACTCGTCCGCCAGCGGGTATTCCGCGTATTTGGGGCCTTTCAACCCTCCCTCCCATCTAGCGGGGGGGTGGTATAGTCGGGCTTCTTCTGGGGTCGCGACCCCCGTCCGGTCGGCCGGCTCTCCGAGGTAATTCGTGTTGGTGTGAATCCATATGTTGTTCATCTTAGTTATGTATGTTTCGTTATCGGACACTCTGATTTCCGGCGGGGCCTCAATGCCCGCCTTATTGTCGCGTGCTCCGTTTTCGCTAGTCCCCTCCGGGTCAGACCCGGGCGCCGGGTCTAGTTGCGCTTTTCCAAGGAGACTCGAGGCTTGTTGTACTACCGACGCCCACGAGTCTAAGAAGCTTTCCTTGGTTATTTTGCTACCCGCGTGTTCGAATATCTCCGGGAGGTGGTCTAGATATTGGGCGCATTCCTCTTTCGTGTAGGGTGTGTCTAGGTTGTTATCCTTGAACACGTTATGCACGACGTGCGTGTGGAGGGATTGCCATAGGCTTGCCCAAGCGGCGCGCATACGTGGCGGTTGTTCGTGCGGGTTGCACCATATCGGTTGCGAGAGCGCACCCTCTAACGATAGGCGGGAGCGCTGGATATCGAGTGATCTAAAGGTGTTTAGCGCGTCTTTCCAAAATATTGGAAGTGCCGGGTTACCTCTGAGGCTGCGCGTAAGAGAGGCGGGGGGAATTGTGGAGAAGACCGCGCCACGACCCAGCCCAGTGCGGCAGAACCACGCGTCTAGCGCGTGCTTCCATGATGCTTTTCTTGCGTTGAGGTAGTTTAGTATCCACTTAGCTTGTAGAGCTTTTACGTGGTTTGTCCAGTTTAGTAGGCCTGTTCCCAACGTGCGCGTCGCGTTCTGCGTGTTGTTAATTGGGTAGTGTGGGTATTTCACCCATTGGTATTCCCTCCCTGTGTAGGGGCTTTCCCAAAGAATCTTGTCCGCCGCTTTTTGGATTCTTGCGTTGAACCATTTGGGAGGTGCTAAGGTTTGCATCCAGTACCTAGGCGTGCCGTAAATTATAAAGTTCACTATATTAGTCCTGCCGAAGATCGACATATGGCGTGTGAACGGCGCTAATTGGGCTGCTTTATTGTCTACTTTGTCCGCTAGCTTTTTCCAAAAGGGCTTAAGTGCCTCTGGGGCTCCTAGTGGCACGCCTAGTATCACGAGGTATTGGTCATTTTCGATCCAGTTATATTTGCGCATATCCCACGGTGGTTTGGTCCTTAAATGTGAGCCCATCCTAATGCCTTGGAATTTAGACTCGTTGGTTTTGCCTCCCGTCGCTTGCTCGTGGGCTTTCACCCATTGGAGTGCTTTCTTCAGGCTTGCGTAGTCCCTGGTTATCAGGGCTGTGTCATCGCTTCACGTTGCGAGTAGAAAGTACATTGCTTGACTTTACATATGATCTCGCCGCCGATCCTCCCGGCACGTGCGTCAGTCGTAGCAAAGAGGTAACCTGAAAACCAAATGGGCTGGGGCTTACGTATGTCTCTTAAGCTCTTAAAGCTTAAAGGTAAATAAAGGGCACGCAAATAAGTATATCTAAGTTTATACTTGGTTGACCCATGAGGGGCACGAGCCCCCCCTCTCTCCACTCCTCCCCTGCGGTGGGGGAGGAACCACCCACCCTCCTGAAGTCGCGTTCCGTCAAAAGAGGGCCAGGCTATTTGTTTTCTTTTTGGTTATTATTATTACAATTACAAAGTACAAAGCTAATCACGCTCCCCCACCCCCAGCTACGCGGGCTGAGTTTTCATCTTCTTCGTCTTTTTCTCACATCCCTCGTCGTTCTGCTGGCAGGCGACGATATCGCTTGGCTGATCTTGGGTGGCGAGATCCGTGATGCGTGCGAGGACGGCCTTCTTGTCCTGCATGTAGAGTTTGCCAGCTGCTCGGCGCACTTGCACCATGGGATCCGCTTCAGCGTACGCGACCGCCGTGATGTATTCCATGCAGAGGTACGCGACGGCGGCTTGCTCTCCAATGTATCTGGTCTTGGGGATTGGGATCTTGTCGTACTCGTCAGAGTAGTCGCCGACGAGCATGAGGGTTGCCTTGCCCGCACCTGTTTCCTGTTTACTGTTCAACTAAGTTTATACTTAGTTCGCCCATGGGGGGGCACGAGCCCCCCCCTCTCTCCACTCCTCCCTTGCCATGGGGGAGGAACCACCCACTCTCCTGGCATGCCTGATGGCTTGCGAGGAGGCCACTGCCATGCTGACCCACTCTCTCCCTGACAGGCTCGCCTGATTCGCGCGTCCTAGCCCCTCGTGGCCAGCCCATCGCTCCAACCCCCCCTCCCCCCCTGTTCGACAGGCAGACAGGTGCAGAGTGGGGGCCCCTGAGGCCCAGGAGCGCCAGCGAGGGAGAGGGAGAGGCAGGGGAGACCAGGGCCCAGCCCCAGCCTCCTCTGCCCCCTGAGCTGGCCTCCAGGAGCCTCCAGGGGTCGCCAGAGGCAGCTGCAGGCCTGTCGCAGGCGCGCCATCGCGCGTGCCTGCAGGAGAGGGGAGAGAGAGCGCGGAGAAGCCGGAGAAGGGGGTGGGCGGAGCGAGTGCTCCGCTCACCGGAAAATATGTAAGTCCCGCACCTGTTTACAGGAGAAGTCGGGACTGAGGACGCCGCCAGCCCGGTAGGCATAGGAGGAAGGGGGGAACGGATCACCGGGGGGTGGCGCGGGCCACCGACCATATCTAAGCCCTTTTCCCCTATGCCCCTAGTAGTGCACGGGGGGAGTCGCCTGATGGCGGGAGGGAAAGGGCCGGGAGAGAGGGGGTGTAGAAAGGTTTGCTGCGTGAGTAGAAAGTAGAGGGTCCACGGCCGCGTGTGCGGTGAGACTATTAAGAAGTTATTACTATTTTCCTGTTTCCTGTTTACTGGATAAGTCGGGACTGAGGCCGCCGCCAGCCCGGTAGGCATAGGAGGAATGGGAGAACGGGTCACCGGTCACCGGGGGGGGGGGGGGGGGGGGGGCGGGCGCGGGCCACCGGACCATATCTAAGCCCTTCACCCCTATCCCTCTAGTAGTGCACTGGGGGAGTCGCCTGATGGCGGGGGGGGAAGGGCCGGGGGAGTGAGGGTGTAGAAAGTTTGCTGCATGAAAAAAGTAGTGGGTCCGCGGCCGCGTGTGCGGTGAGAATATTAATATTACTAGTAAATAATTTTAAATTTTATGAGGGAAGATTACTCCCACTGCCCCTCTCTCCGCTCTCTCTCCGCCAATCTACGTAGGAGTAGGCCGTGTTGTGATGTTGTGATCATCTTATCCCTACAAGGCATTTCACATTTCACCCACCCGAACACGGGGTTCATCTATCCTTAGTATGATCGATATTCACACCTTGTATTCTCCGCATAGCGAACAGGCGGCGCCTGTCCCTCTTTTTGGGTGAGTGGAAACGGTCCACCGCTGGACGTCCCGAGCTGCGGACCTCCTTCCTCCCTTCTCTCCTCCTCTCTGCTCTACCCCACAATGGTAGGTGTAGGAACGTCGTCGCCCTCCAGAAGCGGCACGAGTGAGCGATGCGTTCCTGAGGTCGACGACCGACGAGTCGAGCCTGATAGGATGGAGCAACTGGCCAAGTGCGAGGGGATCGGGACGCGCAGCTTGTTTATGGCTTACTTGCTCTGGCTCTTCTGCCCAGTGCCTGGTGTACATCACGTGTACCTAGGGCGGGATAATCACGCCGCTCTACACGCTCTTACCCTAGGTGGGCTCGGACTCTTGTGGCTCGGCGATTTCTTCTTGCTCCCGCAGTACGTCCATCTTGCAAATACTGTTCTGAAGGAAAATGTGGAGCCTCCAAGATTTGGCACGATGCGTATGGTGGCGATGGTGCTCATTGGTTCACTGTGTGGCTGGTACTCGGCCAGAATATTTGCTAGTGAGTTCGGCAGTGAACCTTCACGCTGGGCACATTCAGTAGTTACGAGGCTCATCCAGTGCATCACCGCTGCAACGGCTGTGTACATGTCAGGGGCCATCCCACCATTCGACGCCAGCCTTCGAAAAATGATAGTCGCCAGCATACTATGCGCGCTAATTCTTGCCTTTTTGACTCCAAATCCTCAAAAATATATTCTCGCTCCGTCTCTGATGGCAGTCATTTGCTTCCGCAGCACGATATTTCTGGTATGTCCATCCCGGGCAAGTCGAGCGCCAATGACGAAGCGCCTTCTACGGCTGGTTGCCATCCTCATCGTTAGCTGGAGCATGTGGGGCTGTGCATTCTGGAGGTATGGAGTAATGCCTGTAGTGGACATCGACAGGGAGCAGAACATGCATTCTGGGTCGCGAGAGGCTGCCTGGAGTTTGCTTTTGCTCGCAACTGATTATCGGAGGGGATCCGCATTTGCTTCTAGGATAATGTCGGATTTGCCTCGGCAGGGCGTTTGGAGGACTTGGTCGAGCGCAATCAAAGATCTGTTTAGTGAAAACAGGGCCTGGAACGTCTTACAAATAGCTCCGGGGTCCACAATGCGCGAAGTGAAGCGAGCATATCGCCAATTGGCAAAAGAATATCATCCTGATAAGGCCTCGGTTCTCTCCCTTGGAGTCGCTGAGCGCAACTTTCGTCACATACACGAGGCATTCGAGCTCTTGAGAAGACTTCACGGCACTAAATGTGCCTCTGAAGACGATACACCCGGCGCGCGGACGGATGGCAGAGAAATGACCCAAGACCACGACAAGGACGACCTGTGAATAGCTAGCACAAGCCATGCCAAGGGCCAAGGGACAAAATTTTAGTATCGCAACATCTTAGACCCCTTTTTTGGAGACTCGGGGCGTGTTAGCCCGCCCTCTAGTTGGACTCAGGGTCGCGGTCACGGCTACGCTTGCGCCGCGCCCCCTCATTTATCCGTGTAGTAGAAATCCTTCGCAGCTCACCTGCTCGCGGCCGTTAATGTGGTGCGCGAGGCTCAAGCGAGCCGGAACGCAGCCGCCGAACTTCATGGCCCTCAAATGGGCAGCCCACCCTCTCACAGCCGTGAACCGCAATCGTCGAAGAGACGCGCGAGCGGCGCTAGCCGTAGCAGGACCTGCGGCTAGATAGCACAGGTGCAAGTAAGTTCATACATTGTTTCACTCATAGGTCATAGTCATAGGGGGGCACGAGCCGCCCCCCCTCTTTCCAATTTTCCCCCACTGTTGGGGAGGAACCACCCACCCTCCTCATGGCATACCTCATGGCATGCAGGCCCAACACACAGTCCACACACACCACTGACCCAGACCCTCCCTGATAACCACGCCTGGATCGCACGCCATGGCCCTCGTTGGCTCGCCCATCGCCTCAATCAACCCCTCCTCTCCCTCTAGTCGACAGGGACAAAAAAATCTTATAAAACTAGCCGCTATGTGCACGGCGTGAGGCAGAGTGCTATTGCTGCTCCTAACTACCCTCCCTATCTTACCACTTCCCCTTTCCCCTCCCCCCGCTGCCTTCCGTCAAAAACTATGGAGCGTGCCGCGACCGCGTAAGCACAGGCGTGAGTATTACCTTTTTGTGTGTCAGATCGTGTCGTTTTTTTTTGTCGTGCTTTTTTCGTCGTTCTCTTCGTTCTCCTACGGGCGTGCGATGCCTGCGCGCGCCATGGCCCCCCTCTGAGGGGCCTCTCGGGTCCCCCCAGAGGGCCAGCTGGGCCAGCTCAGGGGGCAGTGGAGGCTGGGGCTAGGTCGTTTGCCTTCATTTGGTACCCCTCGTTTCCAAATACGCGATGCGTCGGTATAAAAGAAATCCCCTCCTGTGGGGACTCTCACCCTACCATGAGCCCCCCCCCCCCATAGCCGACGTGTATGACAAAAAAAAACTGGCACCGAATGAAGGCAAGGCGCCTCGGCGGCCAAGCAGCCACCCGCGTCAAAAAATCAAGCGCCCCCCCCCCTAAAAAAAATAAAAAGCACCCCAAAACAAAAGGCGCTCCCGTGTGCGTGCGAGCCTAAATTGTAACAATGGGGAACGCCCCCGGGCGCGTCGATAGGAATGGCTTTGGAACGGGAAAGTACGAGGTGAACCTCCAGGACCCCAAGCAGGCATCTGCGAGGATGGGGTGCAAAATGACTATCTTTTCCGAGCCCCACTCCAAAGGCGTGAGCTCGACCATACACGGCCCGTCGGTAGACGACCCGCAAGCACAAGACAAGCGCCGTGAAGAAGTCGACCTGAAGGCGATCGGGTGGACGCACCCGGTGCGCTCGCTCCACGTCGAGTGCAGTGCGGACTCGGTGGAAACACCAACACAACTGGCCCTCCGCTTCATCTTCGACAAAGTAATGCTGACCGCCTTGTTGGTCACGCTTGGGGTCGTCGCCGCGCTCGTGGCGGTGGTCGTCTTTGTCATCAGGACCGTGACCAAGCGATTATCCACAGCGAATGCAAACTCTGTGAGAATATTTTAAAGGGGCGCGGTCACTTGCACACCAGCCACTCAATATTATGGCTGCTACTAATTCAAACATGGGTAGCCTCTCCACCCTCGCACTCACTCATACTCTCCGCTTTCCTGAGAGAGCGGCTCTATACCGAGTCCTTGTGGTGGTATCGGGGGTCATCGACAATTCTTGTATTTGTTCTCTGAGTCGTGTGATTGTCTCGTTCGCTAGACGGATATTTTCTAGATGCAGCATTTTTTTGTGTTCTAATTGAGCAACTTCCGTATTTTTTTAATACTATTTGTAAATACATTAGAAGTCAATTTTACAACATTTAGTATATTAATCATGCGATCGTATATCTCTATACACTCTTCGCTATTTTTTATAATCACATAATGATTATCGATTTGTTTCGAGAGTTGTTCCACCAAGTCCGTCATTTGTTTGTTGTATTCACGGCCACATTTTTTTTAGAGGGCCGCTCCTCTCCCTCCTTCCTTGGCATCGGCCCCAAATGCTCACGGAAGCTTTTTTCGTTTCGTGCTCATAAATGACACATAGAGACCTTGCCTTGTCGCTCCTTTACCATGGCTCTCCCACACCTGAGACGGGAGACCCAGGTATACACGAGTTCGAAGAGCACTGGCGAAGGATTCTCGCCCCTGAACCCGGTGTCCAAACGTACGCGACCCGTGACAATGGCGGCGTGGGCTTTGTCGCGTCCGTTGCACAGCGCGATGACGGTAGGCACTTGGTCGATGTACACGGCGAAGCCTCGCATCACGCGTTCGTGTGCGAGGACATGTTTGTTGGCATCAGCTACCTCTGCCCATTGACTGTATTGTCAGGAGGGTACGACAGAGTGAACGAGCTCAATGAAGCAGGGAACTCTTTGCTCTTCTACATCGGCGACCTCAAGTACGTCTTCGTGGGCATCGAAGTGTTCGAATTTGAGGCCGTCGACGAGATCGTCGCATTCGTATCGCCTGTAGGAGCGAACGACTTTCCGTATCCCTACGCCATCGATAAGACCGGTAGGCATTACCTCATGCTCGAAAAGAAGCAGGGGTACATTGACCCGTACCACAGCTTTTACGACATCGAAAAGAAGTTCAAGCTGATACACGAGGAGTGCGGTATACATCCGATGCACTCATTGAAGACGATCCTTTCAAGACAAGTGTGAGGAGAGGTCCACGTCATGCGTGACGAGGAGGCCGCTGGAATTTTCATCGAGGGCGGGGGCACGCACTAGTAACCATGCATCCCCTTGCTCACAGGAGCGCCCTCATGGTGAGCTAGGCCCGGTGTCCTAGGACCGAGCTTTTTTGTATTTGATGTTGCTCGGCCAGAGTCCCCACGGGAGGGGAAGAAACCCTGAGGGAAAGGAGACCAAATGAAGGCAAGCCGCCTCTGGGCCCCTAGCCTCTCCTGGCCTCTCCCTCGCTGGCCTCGCTGGCCCTGGGTGCCTTCCTGTCGGCTCAGGTGGTCTGTGGCTCAGTGGTGGAGTGGGGGTCAGTACGAGCGAGGGCCAGTGCAGGCGAGTGCGTGCGGCGCGCGGCGCGCGCTCGGCGAGGGTCTGGGCCAGAGTGATGTCAGCTCAGCCCCTGCCAGCAAGCAGGGGCTGAGGTTGAGTGTGCAGGCCCACCCAGGGGGTGTCTGCGATGGAGGAAGGGGGGCACGGGGCCCCCATGACCCTATCAGTTTTGCTGATAGTTGCGACTGCGACAGCATTAGGCCTCCTTGCCTGCGAGACCAAAACAGGATCCTGGCGTGGGGGGCTGTCTGAGTGTGGAGGGAGGGGCGCTCCGGCTAGCGCAGGTAGAAAGCTAGTGAAGAGCTGGGTGGCATAAGGGGGAAGGGTGCTTGCGCTTGCCGCGGCAGGGAGTCCTGTCTTGAGTGAGCGCTAGTCCCGTTCTCCTTTGCCGCGCCGCGACCTATAATTTTTTTTTAAAAAAATTAAATCTTATGCCGATCCGTCGCCATCCTTATTTAGAGCTCTATTGTTGCAAATGCTTCGTGCTAAACTCGCGCACACTAGAATCGATCCCACCCTTCAAATTGTTTCTGGGAGAGAGGGCTGCACCGTGTAGTACACCTGAAATTCATCCATAGACTGCATGGCTGATTTTGCTCCACGAAGATGATTGTCTAGATGACATGGCCATCTAGTTTCAGGCCTTCAACATCGAGAGCACGCCGGGAAAGATGAATTATGTCGATCACCATGAGCACAAGCAATCCCATGCACTGCCGCCCCTCGGATGGAACTTGTGCACACAACCTTCGCGAAGCTTTCTTCCGTCGCGGCACCGCCACCAATTGACGTTCCCGGTGATCACGCCACTGTTAGATTGATCCTCCTCACGCCGCCTCCGCTTGTGCCCTAAGAATTGCTTTTTCTCCATGGCAGTGCTGGCGGCGCCAATGCCCGGGCCGTTCGAAGCGGCTTCTCTCGCAGCGGCCACGGCGTCAAACCGGACCGCCATGCGCGAGAAGAAATGCTCAGACCAAGATGAAGTATCTTGCCGAAGCTGCCAACAAAAGTGAGGAGGAGCATGGCGTGGAGCGCGTGATGCTGCAGCAAGACATGACGAGGGCCCTACGCGTTCACAACGCATGCAAGATGTCTGCACGGCCGCGCGAAATGCACGGAAAGCAGAAAGCTCCTTAGCGAATGAATGCCGACCGCTTGGTCCAGGCCAAGCGGCTTCAATACGCTGCCACAGGCTATGGTTGAGGTGAATATAGAGAAGTGAATCTATCCAGTTCCCTGAGAAGAACAAGTAAGGCAGGGGCATGCACTTAGAGCGAACGCCAAAATGTCTTGGTAAAGGCGTGCGTAGAAGCCTTGAGCATCACCACCATGCACAAGCACTATGGTCTAAGCCATTAAGACGTCGCCGGAATGGCTACGGAATGTAGGGGTACCTCTCAGCACGGCGTCTAGTTCATGGGGCCATAGCCAGGGCTCGTCGATGGCGTGGAAGAGCTGTGCATCGGGCCAGTCGTAAATTTTACTCAAAGTCCTGCCATCAGCCACCGCGCGCGCCGCTGGAGCACGATCATACGGGTGGAGCGAGGCGGAGCGGTCAATCTTTCGACGCTTCTGCGAGGTGCGCAAGGGCCAGAGTAGGGGGACGTTGGCCGATCGGCACGAGAGGCACGATTCCTAGGCTCTCAAGCCCTCTCAACCGCCGTCATCAACATATTGGAAGCCCACACGCCCACCTCTTTTGCCGGCATCGGAGGTGCTGTGTTTGGGTCTAAGCTCATCGACCAATACAGACACACTGTCTAGTTGCAAGAGTGGTGGAGCTGAGTATACCTGAGACAAATAGAGCAGGTCCTGCATAGGCCATCCCATCTCTTTCCCAAGTAGTAGCAGTGACTCATCAAAGTGCTCCGTGACAATAGCCAGCTCGAACCCTGTTGTCACCGTGGCTAGCCAGCGAAATGCAAGTGCTGCAGCTCTGCCATCTCCAATCAACATCTCCGAGTATCCGTCTGCGAGAGGCACGGGCTCTTGCGGAGGACCAGACTTTTCCCCACCCAGAGACCGTAATGTGCCCCCATGGCCGGTAGGGCCAATTGGCCAGCCGAGCGTATTTGGCACAGACTCTTGCACATACCGAAAGTCGGGCAACTGCCCACGCCATTTGCCTCCGCATCCAATGGGACCATCAGCACCCGAATTGCTTGAGCTCAATTTGACCGTTTGTCTGTGGTTGAGCCTGGCGTGCAGAAGGGCTCGAGCGTTGGCCATCGCGGAAGCTACGGCTGCGTTTGGTGGCGACCCAGCAGCGGCAATGGCATCAAGGTCCGCAAGTTTAGCTCGCGTTGACTCGACTAGTGTTGGCGGTCGAGCAAACAAGCAGCGAGTGAAAGCAGCTAGCATGCCGGACCTTGGCACCTGCACCAAGAATAGTTGTGAGCATTAGTCCATAAGCTAACCAGCACGTCTTGATGCCTAGGACTGTCGGGCGGGATGGCGATCTGATGGGTTTGAGGCCGACCGATGCTGAGCATGACCCCAGTCAACATGGCGCCACTCGCTGCGCAAGGTTGGCGAGGCTCGAAAGTGGCTCCCACCGAGTTGTTCAGACACGTCCAAGAGAAGCTGAAGTCCCTCTCGCAGGTGTGGCCGTGGCACACGCCGCCTGTACGAGACCTAATCTTACTGCATGGGACACCAGTACGCAGTGGAAGGCCGAACTGCTCCACGGCAGATGTGAAACGAGCGGGTGGCCAGCGCACGGCGGTGAGCAAGATGCCGCCCGGCACGGAATCTCGATATGCGCGCAGTCCCGTCACATTGGAGAATGCAACTCTCAGCTGCTGAGCCCTGTCAGTCATGCTACCACCCCCTTGAGGTAGTCCGGATGTCGACGAGCTCGCAATGCCATCCACACATGAGATGAAATCGGTACGTGCCTCCGTGGATGCCAACAAGCGAGAGGCGGCCCCGCGCGCACTGCGCATCCGCTGTACAAATGTTGAACACGTCAACGGCAGTGACGAGAGCTCGATAGGGCGACCCTCCCTGAGTTCGGTCATTTGTGACACCCTAGAATGATCTACCACCAAGCCAAAGGGCTTTGGAGACTGCACGCCACCTACCACCTGCTTAATTGCAAGGAGCAGCGTAATGAGAAAAGTGTTTTGGATGGGCTCCCACTACAGATGCGTGGTTACATGGGATGAAGGTCGATTGCATAGCTTCTGGGCAGTCACTACGTAGTAGCGTTGATCGGCTTTTGTCAACTGCGAGCCGCGTCTCCGCATTGATATCGAAGGCGCTGGCACCCCATGGCACACCTGGTCGTGCACCCACTTCGCCCCACATTCCTTCCATTCATGGATCTCGTAAAGGCAGTCTGTGGGCCTCGCCCACCTTTCTCTGAAGAGGAGCCGAGGCTCGAGGCTTTTCAGCGGGTGGGGTACCGCTTTAGCGTTGACAGCAACCTGCGACCACAGATTGGGTGGCTAAGACTTTATTCAATGTATGCCAAATGAGGTTGGACACGTCTGCGAGGAGCCTAAACACGCTCAGGCTGCACGGTGGACGCCACGTCGAGGTCTCATGGCACTCACTCACATCGATGGACCGGATATCAGCACGTCTCTGCAGCAAAGAGGCGATTGTCGATGACCCTGTCTTATACGTCTTCACAAAGGCCACTCCTCGGCGAGGACCCAAGTCGGGAGCGCTGGATGAAGGAGCGCCAAAAGATAGGGTATCACTGCAGATGCGTGGAAGCGGTATCGAATGTACGCCCACCGATGGCTCGACCGAGCTTGCTGTGCTGTCAGCGACGACTCCCGCCCTTGCCTGCGCGACGTAGAGCGTGTCTCCGATAGACGTACAGATTACTGTCGAGTTGTCGATAGTGGGGAGTGCAACGCTGAGCCAGGTCAGCAGCCTTGGCTCCGCGTGCTCGACAGGAGGCAGTTTGCATGGCCCATGCACGCAGAAGCCGAAAACGCCGTGCGCCATAGCGTGGCCGGCCGAGAAGAGCCAGCCGGCACGCTCGGCCTCGCCGCCTGCACCCCCGAAGACGGCCACCGGCTGGCATCCACTGGCGTCATCGATGACATGGTGCACATCGCAGGCGACCGGGTTGAGGCGCACTCCAAGCAGTGGCTCACTCGCGCTCCAGCGGAGCTCGAGCCAGCCATCGCCCGCACCGTCGAGCCGTGCGCCGAGCGAGAGCATGAGAGGCGCCCACCGGAGCGTCCAGGAGGGAAGGGGAGGGAGCACAGGCGCCGGACCCCCCCCCCCCCTTCCCGCCCTTTTCCCCGTCTCTATTGTGAAGAGTTCTCTACTCTTAGCTCTCTAGGGGCCTCTCTCTCTCCTGGCATCCTATTCTTAGGCGGTAGGCGCGAGCGAGGCATGTCGCTCGCGCTGGCGGACGACGTCCTCGCCCAGCTGGAGGGGGTGAGTGAGGACGAGCTGGGCGATGTCGTGAGCCGGCAGACGTGGGAGGAAAAGCTTACTGCTGCCGAACGCGAGGAGCTCAGTCGGTTCCTTCCATTCGCTGACCAGCAGCGTGAGCGCTCTCGCGCACTGGACGGAGTCTTCTCACGGGAAGCCATCAAGTTTGGCTCGCCTATCGAGTGGACGTGGAAGCTGCTTAGAAGAGGCCAGCTGTCACGGAGAGCGGCGGCTGAGCGTGAGGAGCTGCAGCGAGCTCACTGGGAGAGCGTCGCCGAACATCATGACGAGCTTGTCCGAAAGCTCTACGCACGTCAGCATTCTTGGACACCCCCACAGCCCAAGCCACCCAAGCCCGAGAAGCGCAGCAAGAAGAATGAGGATTGGCTGGTTTACTCGAAAGAGGGAGGCGGCCTAGTGCGTCGCAACCAGAAGTTGCCGAGTGGAGGTGCTGGCAATCAGCACGCACGGGCCCCATCGCGTGCAGAAGCAACGCCCTCAGCCGTGTCCATCAGTAGCACTGCTTCTGCTATCGGCCAAAAGAGCGTCCCATCATTTTCTCCGAATTTCTCGCGGGCTGCCACAGACGCCTCCTTTGGGTCTGCCAGTAGCATGGCTTCATTGAGCTTGCCCAGAGGGCCGGCGCGTAGCTCCTCGCCATCCCCATTTCTTGGGGGTGCAGAAGTTGATTCGGAACCTTGGCTGGAGCAATCAGGTCGCGATGGAGAAGCCTCGAAAGCAGAATTAAAATCGAGCGGTGGCGTGGAGTCCGAGAAAGTAACATCGAGTCGAAAGCGTGCTCGGTCCGATTTCGCTGAAGGGTTGCTCATGTATGGCCAAGCCAGCTGTGACGGCACGGACTTCCCCGATGGGTTTTCGCCACAACTTCAATTTTTTCGCTTGGTACGGGACACAATCGCATCAGTCCCACAGCCGCTCGCTCCTGCAGAATATGTCAGGAAACAGGTGCAGATCCAGGCGGAAGGGTTGGGAATGTTCTCCAAACTGCCAAAGGGTACTGCGCTACAGCAATACGTTCGTTCAGTGCTTGTGTTCATGTCCACTTCTGCCGACGAACATGCAGCCAGAACACAAAAGGCATTGGATGCGCGTTCTTCAGGCGGCGCCTGCCCCCCCCTGCCACCGCCAGAGCCGCTAGTTCGCTTCGACGAGGCAACTCAGTCGTATTCATGGGTCGGCGATTCGAGTATGTCTGACGACGATTCTCTACTCCGGCTCGAGATCATGCATTTTGAGCGCTTCGTTTCCCAACATGGCGGCGTCTATGGCGTTGGTGGTGGCAGAGGCCTGCATGCTGCACCGATTAAGTCGCAAAAGGCGGCACTCACCCTGCCACCCGGCTCGATGGAACAGCTCGCGCAATTTCAAAAAGAGGAAAGGCAGCGCTACGCAAGCCCAGATCAAGCCTACGTGTACTCCCTGCGGAATGGCGCCAAAGCAACGGTCTCGCCAATCGCGAAGAAGTCCGCTGCAGTTGGCAAGGTGAGGGGTGGGCGCAACGTGCCAAGACAGCATCAGACTGATGCTCCGGCGGGCTTGCCTCCATGCAGCACCATCGAGCGTAATTCAGCGATTCCCTCGCCCTTTCTCCTCAGGCGCGAGAACACTTCTTGCTTTCAGCAGAGCGTCCTGCGAGTGCTACGCTCCTCGCTCTGGTAAGGGATGCCGCGGCTCGACTTCCAGGTCGCGAGGGTTCGCGCGCGGACGTGTGTGAGCTACTCAAGGAGTCTCAGTATATCAATCCCGGAGTGAATGACGCGCAAATCTCACAGGTAGGCTAGCTGAAGAGACAGGGTCTTTGGCATGGACTCATGCGATGAGGTTGCAATGCCAACGGCGAACCCCCTTTTTCACTCGTGCATCTCCATGTGTACAGGTGGCAAGTGGTGCCCTAGATCGACTACATCAAGAGCAAGATCCTTGCGTCACTTATGATACCGAGCGCAAGCTTTGGATTTATCTTCATGCTGACCGCCAACCCTCGGATTTCCAGCATCTTCCACAAAGCAAAAAGAGTAAGGCATCGATTCTATGAATTGATGAATTTCTACGCGAGAGAGAGCAATCTTGAGGAGGTGCTTTCGTGGCGCACAGTCTCGCTACATGATTCAATGTGGCACGAGGTGTATGGGCTCCGGTTGACATCATCAGTCAATCAAGTCCATAGTGCATAGTATAGGTCACATGGTCTCTTATCTTGGCGAGATGTGGTAGATTTTATATCCTGGAGCGATGTTTGCTGAGATTGGCTTCATTGATATGGGCGCCATTTAGTGCCATTCTGAGCTATTCGGTTCTCGTTTCGCGTTCGCAAAGCTCAAGTATGCTTTCTGAATGAGAGGGAGTGTGGAGATGGACTGACCCCAAGAACCAGGTAAGGCTCCTGAGACTCCATCCTTGGCAACCCACGCGGCGCCCGCAGTCCGTCGTAGGCGGCCTATCGACTTGGTTAGCGGGCGTAGATACTTGGGAAGGCTCGGGCAATGGTGGCAAAGCAATTCTTGGCGGCCCCTTGCTCTTCTACGGGAGTGGACAGGGTGTTTTCCGCGGCTGGGAAAATGCACGGCGATCTTCAAAAGTCTGTGAAAGATTGCCACGTTGCAGCACAGCTTGTGCTTGTTTACCGCCTTCGCGACACATTGGCTGAAATCGTGCGTATGTGTGTGCATGTGTGCGCGTTTGCTGCAGGCTTCTGTTGGCGCTAGACGCCCATTCCCCCCCCCCCCCCCCCGACACGCGTCTCATCTCCTGCAAACAACGACAATCAACGAAGAAAGAGAAACGATCTGCAACAACAATGAAAGGGAGGGAATGATTCCGAAGACACGCGAGATGCAGTGAGCCACGATCTCCGACAACTCTATTATTAGAGTGGGGGAGAGAAATCACATAGGAGGGAGGGGAGGAAAAACAGCGGACGGAGCGTCGAGTGACGGCAGAGAGCGACAGAGCCATGATGAGCGAGAAGGAGATCGACGCCCGCTGCACCGAGCTCCGGAAGTACTTCTGCGAGGCGCGCAACGGCTACATGACGAAGGGTGGCGAGAGGCGGTCAATATCGCCGTGGGAGCACGTCCCAAGCGAGGTCGACGCTCGCCGAGCTGAACAAGAACGGCGGGTTCAGCATGCAATCAAGATGACCAAGATGATGAAGAGCCCGACGGGCAACCCCGACGTGGAGCTGACCGAGATGGAGACGATGGCGGCGAAGCTCGAGGCGCTCTGTAACCATAATGACTTTATGGCGCGCATGGTGACGGAGGCGACCAAGGAGCGCGACGTCCTTCGCCAACAAGTCCTCTGCCACAAGAAGGAGAAGATGGAGTGGGAGGAGGAGGTCACCGAGTGGCGCAAGAAGTTCGACGAGTGCTACGCCATGTACAAGATGATGGAGAGCCTGTGGAAGGACGAGCTCGACAAGAAGAAGGCCGTGCAGCCATGCGAGTGGTAGGCGGTGGGTAGTGTCGCACATGCAGCCCCTTGCATCGGTCGGGCATGTCGGGGCATGCAGAGGCAGCGGGAGAGGAATATAGAGCAGTGTAGCCGCTCGAAGTCCGGCGGACGCGATCATGCGAGCGCAAGGCGCTGCCGAGCTGAGGGAGAGGCGTGTAACGGCGGCGGTGCGAGAGCGACGACAGTGGGAGAGGAGCGATGTTCAAGCCGTTCCACCCGTCTAGTAGAGATAGCGGGAATCGGGTAGAATGGTAGATGTGTAGTCCGGGTAGAACGTAGCAACGTCGTCTAAAACTGATCACATATGGCCTTAGAGCGCGTCCTTGAAGAGATTAAATCACTCATACACATAGCATGGCCCACGTCTGTAGGAGCCTCATCAACCGATGACATAGCTCCCATAGTAGGGTCAAAATCTTCAACAAAAGGCTCATACAAATCCTCGGGAATAGGAGGAGATGCTCGTTGATCAAAAGCGTCGACTAGGTCGCCAAGGCAGAATTTGTGCTCGTCGAACATGCGATGACTACAGGCTCGTAGGCAGAGAGCCGTTCGACCGAGCCGGCAGCTGACGCGGCCGTAGAATGTGCGTTGATTGTTGCTTGCGGGAAGATGTCTGAAAGGTCATAGTAGGAGTCGGGTCTGACAGTGTCTGCCATCGAGCGCTACGAGCGACGAGGTGGACTGAAGGCCGAAGGATGGTGACGCGTGGCGTCGGAGAGTAGCTGAGTAGGGACGAGGCTAGCTAGCTAGGGCCAGGTCAGAGTTTCGCGCCGGACCCCCCAAAGTTTTGCGTGAAAGTTTCGCAAAAGTTGCTCACCGGCTAGCCAAGTTTCACAAAAGTGTCGCGTAGTTTCTTCGGATTACGGATTACGGGTTATTGTTATTGGTTGTTGACAAGTTGTTATGTGGAGCTGCTTGTTATTATTGCGCACGCACACCATCGGACATGGTAGTAATAGTAGGTAGTAGCACAGTAGTAGTAGCAGCAGCATCAGCAACAACAACAACAACAACAACAGCGTAGCAGCAACAGCAGCGTAGCATCAGCAGTAGCAGCAGTAGCATCAACAAGAGCAGCAGCAGTATTATTGGATGGAGCTCACTACTCCCGATTAAATTCCCACGTTAATATTCAACGTACATTGTCTCACGCCAGTGGACGTCGTCCCACAGGCCGGTGGCCTCGACAGCGACGCACGCGCTAACGACTAACGAGCGAGAGCGACCGGAGAGAGAGGTAGCACGGAGACGGAGAGACCAACCACGGAATATCTTTAGACCGGAGAACATTTTGGACGAAATCCCTTCCGTCGGCCGAGGTGAGGAGGACGGAGAGAGAGAGGGGAGAGAGAGAGTCTCACAGAGCGACTGCAGACGAGCGTGAAGTCGAAGTCGTGTCTGTTTATTACCTTAAACGAGCCAACACTTATAGTAACATCAAAAACAAAATTCGAATCGCAAATTTCGAGACCAAAATCTGGAAACCTGGGCTTGAGACCATGCGGAATCCGAATGTGTGTGTCTTGGGTGTCAGTAGCAACACGGGGAACTGTTCAATTGTGAGTGCGGGCACGTACTTACACGAATATTCATGCCTACGGCCTTCAGCTTCGTCTGAAGGGCAGGAATACAACAATAGGTGCAAGGTGAGAGCCGCCACGGGGAAGCCGCTCGCTTCGTGACGATGACCGCATTGGAAATGACCTCAAGACTGCGTGAATAATGTCATGAAAATCATAATAATTAGCTTTGGCGGCTGGGTGGGCGCGGCCGGCATGCGCAAGAAAAATCCCCACCCCCCCTCCCCCCGGCCCCCGGAGTTTCGCGCAAGTTGCGCATAATGGGCGATTTTGAGCCCAAATTTCGCGAAAGTTTTTTCCCCACAGAAGTGGCCCAAGTTTCGAAATGCGTTTCACGAAACTCTGACCTGGCCCTATAGCTAGCGAGCTAGTGGTAGAAAGAGAATGAGAATGAGAGCTTCTTAGGTCCGAGGTAGACACAGGAGACTACGACGCTAGATCCCCAAAAGATTAAGGACACAGAACCACACACACTAAGCCAAACGGGGCGAAGGCCAAGCGTCGGCACCAGGGCAATTCAGCAACGCGCAGACATGCGACGGAGGGGTCGGCACAACGAGGACAGACCTCGCTGGGGAGCTGTGACCGAGACACGGAGAGAAGACAAAAGACAATCACGGAACATTTGATGACATCGAGAGAAAGTAAGAGAAGAGGCGGTATACCAATCGACGAGACCTTGAGGCCTAAAAATAACCCACTGGTTAAAGTAAAAGTCTGTCATCGTATGGAATACGACAGTCTCCCTTCTTATGTCTTATGGTAGTATTATAGCAGAGTTTGCCAGCTTTTTCTAGATGTTTTTCTAGGCGTTAGCCCCGAATCTTCAGAGTTTTATTTTCTGAGAAAAGCTACAGCTCAACAAATCGCCTTGTATGTGCATACAACTTGACGATGCGACACACCACAAAGCGCAAATCAACAACACGCATGATGGCATACGGCTGGCCATGACGATAATAGCGGCCTTAGATAGATGAGCGTTTCCACACGGCTAATCACACCTCTAGGTGAGACAGCCATTCTCTTCGATCTCCCACCCATGCAGCTGCATCATCCCACCGGGGGGGCGAAACGTCACGTAGTAGCCTCGGTTCGTCAACCAAATCGTCCCCAAGACCGAGCCATCTCCTCCGGAGCACCTTGGCGTCCATTTCGACAGCAGCGCGTGGTTTATGCAGTAGGGTGACAAGTTCCTGACTATCAGAAGATGATTCCTCGCTGCTCGATGGCTCGTCCTCATCAGTAACGATCAATGGCCGTCCTTTCTCTTGAGAGCGTTTCTGTACAAGTGTGTTCATCGCTGAGGCTGACAGCATTGAGAGCATTAGCATCTCTGCGGCGAGATATGGGACGCGGGACTTGTGAACCACAGGTCGCCTGGGCGAGCTCTCCATCATATCATCTGGAAACGCGACGGATCTCTGCGGCTCGGATGCATCAGCGGGCGTTTCCATCATGGCCAATCTATACGGTGGCCTAGGCTTACGCTTCCCTTGCACAGCCTTTCGCTGGACCGATTGCTGTTTCTGTGGATATGTATGGCGTTCCCGCTTTGGTTGAGAATGGGGTGAGCCTGGCTTTTGCCTGTTTATCTTCCCAGCGGCAACGCTTTGAGAACTCTGACCGTTTGCGCCTGCAGTCCTGCCGGGCGCATGATGCGTCCTCGGCCAATCCGAGTAGCTGAATGGGCCCATCATTCTGTTGTCGGGCTCCTCTTGTGGTTTTATCTTCTCACCACTAAATGATGTGATCCATTCTCTCACCCGCTCCGTCGATGCAGACAAGCCCGCATCTCGGATGGCAGCCGAAACTTTGGATGCCCTGATTGAGAACTTCAAAGACCCTCTCGCTTTCCTTTTTGAGAGGCGGAACACCACACGGCGAAGGAGGTGACGATATGCATCCTGGCCGTCAGTTCGTGTCCAGTTAACCTTTGCTGATCTAGCAGAAGTTCGATGGTCAAGTGCACGCTCCGTTATAGAGACCATCATGTCGCGGAAGTCGGTGAAAGCTAGCTCATTTGGTATTCCGTTCTCTGTCACATTGTCCTCGAAGAGCGTTCGCACACAAGGCACGCGTACCTTAGGTTCATCAGCCTGCTCCTCTGACGCCGTACTCAGGGGTGCACTACCGATGGCTCGGACGGCCGCCGCCAGAAACTCCCCCAATACAGTATATCTCTCTTGCGCTGCAGAGAGGAACGAATCGCGCATCGCCTCCTGCAAGCTCGCTGGCCAAGCACCATACCTCCGCAGAGTTCCCTTGCCTCTGCTGAGGCCAACAGCATGCAGCTGGCGCAAGATGTGAAGGATGTGTGACGCCACGACGCTTACTCCCGCCGTGAGCGCAGCAGGGCCCTGGACGACCTCCATACAGCCGCCAGCTTGCGGACGTTGGCTCACCCACCGCACCGACCGAGCGAGCGCGGGAAATTCGTGCCAAGTAGTACTGCTAGTCTGGTGCACTCCAAGTCAAGAGACTAAGAGACTGAGATGGTTCCTATTAGAGGATTTTTGCAAGGTTCTCGTAAGGTTTGAGGAGCGTGGTTGGAACAGCTCCTTCAACTCTCTTACAACCGCTCTGCAAAAAAAGATTTCCGCTGGTACTCGGTTGAAAGAGCGATCTCGCCGCTGGGATGCCCACTCTCCCCTACACCGCGCAGGAGTTGGAGGACTCCCTCCTCGCCCTGGCGCAGCACATGTGGATTGCCGGGTGCAGGCGGCGCAGGCAGGCACGGCTGCATGGAGTGAGGCGGCGCCGCGCGCTGCGCCCGCGCGCAATGGAGACAGCTCTCCTTGTGTTCGCGGCAGCGCCGCTGTTGCGCACGACGCGCTCACGCATTGGGCCGGAGCGCCTTTCGCTCGCTCGACTCGAACGAGAATCAGCGGCTGTGGGCGGCGACGAGCATGTGCTCGTGCGTGACATATATTCGCGCTTCGGTGTGCGGCTTGCAGACCTTCCGGACTTTATTCATGCACTGCAGCTGCCGGCTCGCTTCCGTTTGCGCGGCAGGCATGTGGTCAGTGGAGAGGAAGCTGCCCTTATCACTCTCAGGCGGTTCAAAACTGCAGGTGAGCGCGCGTGCTCCCCTCCCCTCACAATCAATGGTGACCTCCACCATGCTCGCCTTACTCCGCCTCCTCGTGTGTTCGCTCAGGTAGTGCGACTCCTTTGGCATGGGAGTGCGGGCGAAGTGAGTCAGCAATCTCGGAGGCGCATGCCGCTGTTGTGGATCACATCCACACCACATTTTCACATCTTGTTGATTCCCGCAGCTTTTCGTCATTTGCGCCATTGTTTCCCCGGTTCGCGGCTGCTTTTGTGGCCGAGGGAGTCCCAGTCCCAAATCTTGTGGGCTTCGTGGACGGCAAGCTGTGGGAAACTGCGCGGCCAGTGCGTGGACAACCCCCGGCGCATTTGTGTCTTATTGTATGTACACATATTTTCTTTTTCTACATATTTGGGCGGATTTTCCACAGATTTCGACATATTTTTACTACAGCTACAGCATACTTGGGCAAAAAAGTGTACATATACATATTTTTACCTAGCCCTAAGCCACCACGGTGGCGGACTAGGGGGGGGCGGCAGCTACTCACGGGCGTTTTATTTTTTTCGTTTGAGTGAGAAACGAGATTCACGGTGGCGGCCGTCGCCGCCAGAGGCCTTCCGAGCCTCCCGGAGGTGTGGCGGCCATCGGACGTTGCTCCATGCCGGGGTCAGGTGAGCTCCTTCCTACAACACCCTTAGCTGGTGGCTTGGCGCGCTCCTCCACACGCTCGCGTGCACCACACCCTCCCCAGCCCTGCCTCGCACGCCTGCTCATGAGCTTGATGTTGGTGTCGGTCATGATGGTGTGCCTTTGCCTATTCTCCACCTCCTCCGTCACGCTCACGTCCCACGAGAAGATGTCATTCATCCACCGAAGAATGTTCCAGGAGAGCCCGGCACACAGGCGCACGAGGTTCCACTTCTCGCTCGAGAAGACGACCCGAAGATGCTCCTTCACCTCCTCGTACGCCTCCTCGCGGAACTTCTTCCTCAGCGCCTCAAACATGCCACAATTTGGCAGGGTCGCGAGGCCCTCGCTCAGCCGTTCGCCGTTGGAGCCTTGCAACTTGTACAGCGCGCGAAAGCACAGCTCGGGCAGGTCGTCCGGATTTGTCCACCGAGCCATCATAGCTGCCAAGATGCCCGCCTCCTTGTCCCACATTGACGATGACGTGATCTGTGACACTGTTCCTGACCGCATCTCCGCCGCCGCTGCGAGAACTGCGCAGCGGCGGCGCTGAAACTCATACTGTGAGCTCAGATGCTTGCGGTCGGCCGTGAGGCGTCGCACGCGGCCCTCAGCCTCCTCAAGCCGGCCATTCAGCCGCGCAACCTCGGCCCAAGCCTCACTCTGTTCATCGCCCCTCATCCCGACTAGTACTCCTAGGAGGGAGGAGAGCGAGGGAGCGAGGGAGCCTGGTGGATAGAGGGCAGGTGGATAGAGGGCAGAGGGCAGGTAGTAGGCCTGCATTTATTGATGAAACGGAGCCATTTATGGAAAAGGTGTAAAAGAGCATTGTTGCAAATTCGCAGTTCGGAAAGAGGGAAGGGAACGTTAATATCGGGCGCTGTACGAAAATTCTCGAACATGTGGATCATGATACCCCATAGAAGATTGGCTACCTGCCAACTCAGAAAACTCTATAAAATGGAGTCATATAACATCAAAGTGTTAGGTAGAGTAATATGATGATTCTCAGTCAAATGAAACGGCTACGAGATAAATGTCGGGCGCCTGTACAAATATTATCGAACAGACGGTTCCCAAACCCCTTTGCAAAGAGAGGACACCGCAACCGAGAGGAGAGTAGAAGAGAGCTCGTCGCAACCGGCAGGTCCGATTTCCTGGGGGGAGGGGCGGGGGAGGGGCGGTGGCTGACGGACCCCCTTTTTTTGCCACAGTGACGCCCAATCGCGCCTGCCAAAACGCGCACCGTCGCGGCCCCCGGCCCCCGGTGACCGGTGATGACGTCGTCACGCCCCGAAGATGCAAGATGCACCGTGAGCGCCCAACTTTCACGAGAGTGGAGAGTGGGGGGGAGTGAGGCCCTGACTGAGTGAGGCCCCCCTCGACAGTGACCAGTCATAAGAAGATTAGTAGGTTGTAGGGTGGTGGCTCTTGATTGCAAGAGGGAGAGCCTCTCCAAGGTCACGTTCCGTCGGAAGAGGACCAAAGTAATCATGGGCATTTGACGGCTCACCCCGAGTCTGTTCCATGTTTGACGGAACGCGACCCCTTCGGGGTAAGACGTAAAACCCATGGGGTGGCTCTCCACTATGCGCGTTAGGGAGGAGGGCAACGCGCACCGCCTATCGTTGTCGTGCGGCCAGACGCCGAGGCAACACAAACAAAATCTACACCTACGCCATCGCACATCGAGCAACACTTCACAATTCTCGTTGAGCGCTCGTCAACCGTGCATCCGACATGGCACACACAGAGAAAACTCACGCAACGCGCCAATGCACGCAAGGCGGCAGGGACACATATCGCAAGATTGCACAGCACGGTTTGACGCTAGCGTGGGTGGGCCTTTGCACCAGCAGCATCGCAAGTGCGTTGTACGAACACTCAAAGCCATAACAACGATCAAAATATACGGCGAGGTCCACCTGCCGAAGGCTCCTCTTGAGTGGGTCAGCTGCCACTCAGCATGCACGAGCGAGAAGCAGAAGATCTATCGGCACGACTTGGGCAAATCAATTTACAACACGCAAAGCCCGAGCGCCGAGGGCACCAAAGTATCGCAGCAGCAAGACAACATAAGGTTTCCGAACAAAAAACACGAGTTCACTTACATGAGCGGAGGTCATGGAGTTGTTAGGACCACTGCACCGCATCGACAGTCGAAACTGGTTGATGGAACCCGAGTCGGCACTCGTAAGTGGATGATCAAGCAACATACATGCTTTCGTACGTTTGCAGTGCGTCACAGCTTTGCATATCGCGCTCCAGAACTTAATTAGAAGCCCTGGAGCTTCTCCGGCGTAATGGTGGGGTTTGCCTGAAGACAGATGGCGTAGGGAGGGGAGGTCCGCATCGCGAAATAGTGACCGGAGGAATGTGTTGGCTCAAAGTAGGCGCAGAAGTAGCACAAAGATGGCGGGCCATCAGGGTGGAGAACCGCACCTGCATGAGCTGCTGCTTACCCATGGCCTTATAGTCAAACGAGCATTCATGCTTGTCTGACGCACGATGGCCAGCGCAAAAAAAATAGTCGCACTTGCACTGGAAGCCGAGAAGCCCAATTTTCTTGTTGCAGGTCCAGCAGCGCGAGGTATTGGTTTGGATAGGCCTTGCGGGTTCGCCCGCGCTTGCAGCATCGCAAGCTGACGAATTAGCCACAGCAGCAATCGCATGCTCCGACTTCAAACCGACCGAAGCACTCGAGGTGGCAAGCTCAGGGACAGGGGAAGGCGTGAATGGCGCAGCAGCAGATGACGGTTCCGGAGCTGGGCTGGGCGCCGGACACACTGACATGGGTTGCGGTGCCTCGGCGGCGGGCGCAGCAGCAGGAGCGGCCTTGGACTGGTCCTTGGCAATCTTGTCCTTATAGCACTTTGAGCACATGCCCATAGTCTGCGGGTTGCCAAAGAAGCCACATCCCTGGGCGCAAAGGGTCGGTGTGGGCGCGACGTTGTCGTTGCTGGCCTCCATCTGTTCGCGTGAAAGTCTCGGAAGAGGTCTGAACACAGGAAGGGAGAAGAGGGCTCAGGCGTCCGGAGCAATTGTGGTCGAGCAGGGCGGGCAGGTTGGGGATCAGGGCTGCCCACTGGGGGGGCGGAGAGGGCGTGACGAGCGTGGAGGTTGGCCCGACCGAGCGGTCCAGCCACCTGCCGCGCGCTCGTTCCGCGCGTAGACGTGCGTCCCAGGGCGCCACCTGAGGCTGGCCGAGAGGCGGAAGGGGGGAAGGGAGGGAGGGGGCGGGGCTGACCTTCTCAGGAGAGGCGTCTCTGGGACGCTCGACAGACACTCCCGCAAGGGGGGTGGGGGAGGGAGGGGGGGGCGAAGGGGGGGAGAGGGGGAGAGGGGGCGAAGGACGATGACGACCAAAACGCCCCCCCCCCCCGCCCCACTCTACACTTATTCTTAGAGGGGGGGGGGCCTTCTCTCCTCTCCCCCTCCTCCTCCCTCGGCTTCCCCTTCCGCCTTTTCTCCTTCTCCCTCCCCCCCTCCCTCGCCCCCCCCCCCGCCTCTTCCCGGCCTTTCGTCCCCCCTCCCCACCACATCTAAGAGGGGCGTTCTCTCTCTCCCCCTCCCCCCCCGCCGCACCTCCTCTACGCGGTGTTGTAGCCTCTCCCTTTGTAACGCACTTCCACACACACCCGCTTCTATTCTCTTCTCCCTCTGTCATCCCTCTCTCGTAGTCCCCAACCTTCTCCTCCTCGTTCTGGCTGCTACGCTCTCTCTTCTCCTCTCCTTCCTTCCCCTGACGCTCCCCCCCAAAGAATCTGTGTAATCTGTCTCGCCGTCCTCCCCGTCTTCTTCCCCTCATCTTCTCCTTCAGAGGATGATGTGACTAGCCCTCCTCTCTTCTCTCCTTTTTTTGGAAGCCGATCGAAATGAGAAGGGACTATGAAAGCGAGCGTGTATGTGTGATGGTGGGGGGGGGCGGGGGAGCGAAGAGCATAGAGAGGAGAAACTTCGCTCGGCCGTTGCCGTTCCGCTGTCGCGCCCGGCGCTCGAGACGGGGAAGGGGGGGGGGGGGGGGGGGGGGGCGGAAGGGGAAGGGGAGGGGTTGTAACGGTGCGCATACAACCCCGCCGTCTTTCTCGGCACGCGGGCGCTCGCAAACGTTAGGGTTCCCCCCCCCCAATCAAGCCGGGCAAAGGGTGTTTCGAATGTTTCATCCTGGCGTGCGTCTGCGGCCTTGACGGGGGGATTCTCATCATCGTTCACTTCTATTTCCTTGCTCGAACAAAGAAGACTGCAAGAAGACTATCCCTTTCTAGCTCTCGCTCCCGACGATTCTCGCGCGGGCCGAGCAGGCAGCCGAGAGTTGTAACCAACCGCGGGAACCAACAGAGAGGACAGGGTTGAAACAGCGGGTTACAAGGGGCAAGAGGTGCTCCGCCTCTGTCGCAACCGCTTCGCAAAAGGACAACTCGCAGCAGAAATATCCAATTTTCGAGGTTGAAACTTTGGAGTTGACGGGAGATCGCCCTGAGAGAGGGGAGAGGAGCGCCCCGCCGCCCGCCGCCCTAACCCTCCTCCAGTTTCTTGCGCCGGTGTGCCGGTGTCTCGAATTGCGCCGCCGGGAGCCGGGAATGAGACAAGAGCAGGAGAGTAGGAGCGGGACGTTGACGCTGCTCCACGGTGAGCGTTCTTGAAGCTCATGTACCGCTACAGCGCGTCGGTCGAATATAAGTCCATACTCGAGGCTCGAGGCGCTGATGGCCATATCCCTATTCCCGTTTTTGTTTCTGTAGCTGTAGCTGTGTAGCTTGAGTGCGCGTTTCGCGTTTGGAGTTTATTGGAGTGCGCGGGCATAGGTAGGGTGCTTAATTAAGCTTTTAATGAAGCCGCGAGCCGCGAGCGCATTGATGTACGTTGTCTTGTGTGCTATCTGTGTTCTGTGTCGTAGGTCGGTCGTAGGTCGTAGGCCTGGCTGCTATGACTACTGAAAGGAAGCCCATATTCTGCTGTCAGTCACCCCGGCCTGAGGCTTAGGCCTAGGTCTAGGTAGGGCGGCAGGCGGCAGGGCCTAGGGCACATTGGACATTGAGCGCTGTGGTGGGGCTGGGGCGGCTGGCGGTTGGCGGCCATGGCTTGCGTGGGCAGCAGGAGCAGCAGGCGAATAAGCAAAAATAAAAAAGGCCGAGTGCGGTGGCATGAAACACTGAAACACCCCGGTGACCGGTGAGACCCCCGACCGGTGTCGGTGTCCCCGGAACATTTAGTCCGAACAGCCCAGCGACAAGGGGCAAAGGGCAAGGGGGGGGCTGACCACCGCCGTAGTGCTCTCGCTGGAGCGCGGCGTACAGGCGTAAGGTCGGCCGCTTGTCACAGTGGACAGTGGGTCGGTCGCCATTGCCATTGCTCCGCTCTCCGCTCCCACTTCGGATTGCGAGCGGGGGAAATGCGGGGGGGAATTCTCGCCCCTTCTCCTTCTCGTGAGAAAAATGAATAAATATTGCTGGCTCTACAAAGTACCGAGTTTTTATTTTTCAACCCAATCCCAATCTTCCCCACCTCCACCTCTATCTATCATGCAGGCCAGAGGTACCGGTACCGGAAGTGTGTGAAGTCTTACGAAATGAAATCGGGTCAAGCAAGCGCCCCGAAACGCCGCAGACTCTGACCCTGATCGTCGCCACGGCGCCGCGTCGGGCCCGCAGCATCGTGTCTAGCGCTGCGCCAAGGGCCCGTAAGGGTAAGGCGACTAAAGGCCAAGGCTAGGGTCCAGGTATGGGTGGCAGGCGGGGGATCAACGTCCTGCTATGCAGCTTCTAAGAACAAGAGATTGAACCAAAGGCGTGCAGCCGAATGCGAGACGTAATAGTAGCTGCGATGTACAAGTAACCGAAACCAAACCAGCACACACACCAATGCAATAGGCACAACGATCTTCGACGCGTGGCGACCTCACTCACATGTGTGTATTGATGCGGAAGCGCAGTCTTAGAAGCTAGCGGAGGCGTGCCTCACAGCAGCGCCGAGTCGGGTCTTCGAGATCTGCGCTTCGACTGTTAGGTGCAAACAAAAGCAAATGTAGCTGTCAAGCAAGCAAGCTACTTGTCCACCATGCGTGGGCGCAATGAGCGTGACCACCCCGATTCTGACCATGCCGTCTGGGCTGGCGTTGTGGTATCCGCACGACGTTTCCCCCTAACGACCCGGCCGTTCGAACCCGCCTCGGGTTGTTGTCCAACCAATGGCATCCGGCTAGACTCTGATGCCTGCGGCCGACTGGATTGGCGAGTCTTGCTAGCCATCTGCAAGACCGCTTTCTTCGTCCCATTGGTTGTAACGCTTGCGTGATTGGTCAGTGTCTGCATCATCCCGTTGCTTGGCCGGATGGCCCCTGTGGCCAGACCGTCCTCCAAGAAGCGTTGAAAGTCGGGATGTGCCAGGGGTGCGAAGCCGTCCGTGTGTGAACCAGCATTTTGCACCCTTGTTGGCGCCAACTTGACGCCCCAAAGCTTGCGCACCGATTCCGGCAAGTCGCCCAAGCGGGGCAGCTTCTTGCCATCGTACATTACTAGATTCATGTGCTCGCGCGTGGATGCATGCAAAAGCACCTGAGGTGATAATGATATTGCAGCGCATAAGCAAGCGCCATGCAGGGGTTAGCAAGATTCCCAAAGGGATGGTATCCATGCTGCAAGAAGAGTATCACCAGGGAGGGATGAAGTGGTCGCAAATCGCATTTCGCTCAGCGATTCACCGTGCTTTGTGACGCATCGACCATGCTGTTGTCCCCCAGATCATGACCTGTTTCCCCATGCCTTCTTGGCACGATTCGTGTGAACATCGAGCTTTCGTGGAAGCGTTCATCCATGATCAAGAGGAGGACTCCGAAATGGTTCGCGATAACCTCCATCGCAAAACCATCGGCCCACACGCACCGATGGGCACCGACCTGCTTACCACGAAGCAAAACGCGCCTGCGCAATTGCTCGAGGGTCTCGACACCCTTCATGAAGCCAAATCCTGCACACCACGAGCAGGCAAACGATTTAAGACGATTGCGTTGTACTAAGGGTGTCAGAAGGTGGCAACGGTGGGATGCTGAAAGGCCCTTTCCACACCAGCTCGGGGGAGAGGGGGAATAATGGGCTGGGCAAAAGATGGAGCGGACCTTCGGCCTGTTGATCGTGCAAGAGCGAATATAACTGGAAGGTCTCCTCACTCATCTGTGAGGCAACAAGCTGCCTCTGCGTGGCGACAGCGTAGTATGGTTGCCAGCCGCAGATCTCGGAGAGGGCCGACTCGATCGCAAGGTAGAAACAGTCACCGCAAGCCTCAATGTAGTCTATGGAGACCTTTTCGTCATTTCCCAAACGCGCGCGCACCGCCGATGACCTAGCGCTCAGCATGTCGAGGGTGCCCTCCCTGGCGGCTGACGGGCCTCCTGCCTTGCGTGGCATCGGCCGAACGGCGACGATGCGTGCTGTTGCGGACGGGCGTGGTAAGGTAGAGCGAGCGAGCGCCCGTACTCGCCTTCGTGCACCGCGTCTGTTGAGCACACGCGACCGAGCAGGAGGAAGAGCCGTGCCCTCGCTCCCCTCCTGTCTGGCTCTCTCTCCCTCCCCCTCTCGCGCTGTCCCCCTCGCTCCCCCTTCCCGGCAACAACCTGTCGGCCGAGAGAGAAGCGGGGGGGGGAGCAAGGGAAAGAAGAGTGGGCTCCCGGAGAATTACGGAAGAGAGGCGTGGGCGAGGGGAGCAGATAGAGGGACGGACGCGGGGGAGGGAGCGAGCCCAAGAGATGACAAGAAGGAAAGGGCTGCGACGAGGGCGAGGGGGGGGGGGGGGGGGGGGAGGCGGGGGGGGCCACGCAAGTTGACTAACTTTATGTGGAATCGTATTTTGTAATTAGAGATAGGATGTTGGGTGAGAGTATTCGTACTCTACTGGCGCGCCAGCTCTTTACTGTTAGAGCCCCAGCGCGTGTGGAGAGGGGGGGGGCGTGGCGGGGGGGTAAAACCCACCATTTTCCTCGGCAATTTTTCGTGGCGACAGGTGAGCCCCCCAGAAGTTTATTGCTTGGGCGTTGGAGAACGAGAACGGTCCAAAAATTATGCAGCCACCCCCCATCCTCACATATTGGTAGTAGGGCGGTCAAACATCAAACACAAACACTAGTTTGACTTCTAATCCTGCTAAGGGTGTAAAAATGAAAATGAAAATGAAAAAGTCAAGATTGAGGAAATACACCAAAGTAAAGCTGTAGAGACCCGAAAAACGCCCATCTAGCACATATATTCATATTCGATGCCCTGATCCCTTATTCCTTATTTGGGCCCCAAAACCCGCCAGACCCGAGACCCCCGCGGGAGCCCCCACAACGACAACGACGCGTAACACGCCAGCAAAACCCAAACCCCATCAAAAACGAAAAAGAAAAACGCGGCAAAACAAGAAACAAGAAAGAGGCCCAAATCCCAAATACAATACGCACTCTTCGCACTGCAGCTGCAGCACAAGGCCCTAGCAGCTGCCGTATAAAGGCGCTCTGGGACTCCAGGCGCTAGCGCATCTCTCCCCCCGCAGTGAGGACAAGGGAAAACTTCGCGCAGCTCACCCGCGAGGCGCGCGCCACTCACCGCACAAAGCTGTCGTCCAGGATGCCCCGAGCCCTGGCCGTATTGGCCTCCTCCTCCGCATCTGCTGCGGGAGGAGGGACAGTGGTGCTCAAAGGGCGCGCTTGGCGCTTGGGCTTGGGCTTGCGCAGTGCCCCACCTCCGCCTGAGGAACCGAAGTCCGCCCATGTGGACGAGGAGGAGCCCGTGGAACTGCGCCTCGTCAACCTCGCTCGAGCTCCGATTGACTCTTCCTCCATTTGCCATTTGCCCACCAGTGGACGATGAAGGAGCATGGCCGATGCGCATTGCTCGCTCGCTCACAGAATTCCGCAGATCCTGCCTCACGAGGAGGTGGAGGTGGAGTCGACCGGGGCGTCGAGCGTCGACTGCACCGTGGCATTGGCATTGGCCCCAGCATATCCCCCACCCATGCCCGGAGCTGGATCTCCAAGGCCCCCGCCCTCTGAGGGCGACGGGACCCCACTAGCTCGTCGTCCCCTCGCCGTATGCTTTCGTGGCGAGTTGGGCTCTAGAGGCACTAGAGACGCCGCCCCTCTCCCCCCGCCCTTCCCCCAAAAATCGGCTCGTTGGGGCCACCTTAATGTCAACTTTACTGCCGCTTTTTCGGCGATGCGTTTCAGTAGTGGAACGGAGGTAGTATTAGTATAGAGTATGAGAGTAGTACAACGCAATATAATGGCATCAAGCAATCCTCACGCTCTGATTGCGTTTCATAGTACATTCGTGCATGCATGCGACACGTCACGGGAAAGAAAATATAGATACAGAGTGGCCGGGTGACTACACCCTAGAGCGCCGCCGCCAAGTGTCAAGGGAATCAAGATGACCTGGGCCTAGGCGAAAGTGCAAGGCCTTTTACATGAGGAGTCGTTGGCCTCACCATGTTTCTTGGTGGCCTTTCCTGTGCGGCTCTTCGAACTTGAATCACCGTATTCTCCATCCACGTCCTTCTCTCCATCGCCGTCGGCCTCTTCCTCTGTGCCGTCACCGTCCTCGTCCTCGTGCTCATCCTCGTCCTCTTCTGAGTCCTCGTCCTCTTCTGAGTCCTCGTCCTCTTCTGAGTCCTCGTCCTCTTCTGAGTCCTCATCCTCTTCCCCATGCCCTTCATCCTCATCAATGTCCTCCTCCTCCTCCTCGTCGTCGTCCTCTCCTGAGTCCTCGACTTGTCGATGGTCAGCAGAATCCATGCCCGCAAGCTCAATGTTCTCGGGTTTGAGCGCGAGTACGGAGGTTGGACCATCGCCCTCCTCACAATCGACAACAAATCGGCCACGCCCTTGGTCAAAGGAGCGGACAACCCCAATACGACCGTTATGCTTTCGCGCCGCGCGAAGACCAGAGATAAGCACACGCTTGCCTACCAGAGCAAGATTGTTGCTGTTCTTGCAAGTTTTGCCACCGATGGCCAGCAGCTCTTCTTCAGACTCGACTTCACGCAACTCTTCTCGAGCCAGCTCACGAATTAGCTGCATTTGGTACACTTTGCCCATCTTCTTGAGTTCCTCTGGGATTTTCTTGTGGCACTTGCGGAACTGTGACGACATGCACGACTTTGGTGCACCAAACGGGCACTTGAACCCACATTTGCCCTCATACCACTGGAAGAGGCGCTCAGAATACTCGTTGCCAGGCGTGTATTCGTACTCAATCTGGATCTTATCGCACTTACTTGCCAGTCTCAGCTCTGCCGCACGGACCAACGCCGATGCGACGCCCGTACCTTGAGCCTCCGGCAGCACAGATAGGAGACCCCAATGGCCACACCCTGGTGGGGTCCAGGGTGGTTGAAAAGTGGAGGAGCACGCACCGACGAGCTCTTCACCACGCCAGGCGAGGTGCAGCACACGGTTGGCTCTGAGCCCCGCGTCTCCCATCTCAAGCCGGTTGAGGACATCGAAGCGAGAGACTCGGCGGTAGACCTGTCCAGGCATGAGCTCATCCGCCATCGAGTGCGTGTACGCCCGGTTGACCACCTCCTCGATCTTCTTCACGATGGATGGGTCGTTCGTTGCAAGGCGCGAGGTGCCGATGGTGACGCGCAAATCGCCTGCCGGCTCTGGTAGTTGTGCGTGTTGCTCGGCAAGGAGCTGGTCAATCTGAGTCAGCCTCGCCTGGATCTGCCGCTTCTTCGCGCCTAACATAGTGCCTTGTCCGCGAAGCTCTGTACGGGAGGCTCTGTGCGGGAGGATCTGTGCCAGACGGCTCGCGTCACCTAGCCGGCGGCCGCCGCGAGATGCAGACTCTGACTCTCCCCAGTGCTTACTACGAGTACGATAGCCTGCGAAACCCCCCCCCACTCCACCGCCTCTTCTACTCTCCTCTCCTCTCATTCTTCTCCTTTCCCACTCGTTTTCTCATCTCGGGTCTCGGTCGAGTTGCCCCCCCCCCCCCATTAAAGTACCCTACCGAGTTGTTGTGGCCGATGAGAGGGAGAGAAGAGAGAGAGAGAGCCGCCACAACGATGTATGAGGAGGTTGGGGGCACCACCACAACAACTGGATGCCAGGAAGAAGTTGCATGGAAGCTTGCCGTCCGCAGCAGGGAACATTTCTTCACTTCTCGGAAGGAAAAAGTAGCAAACATTTCTTCATTTCTCGAAAGGAAATTTGTACTTTACTCTTATGAACCGCTCCGTCCGGTGCTCCGTCGCTCCGTCGCCCTTGTTTCACGTTTCCGTGTGTGCGCTACGCGCCACTTTCAGGGTAAAGTACAATATCGGGAGCCCGGCGTGGCCCTAGGTTAGTGGTGTTGGTTCTAACTCTGGGCCCTCTGCCGCTCAAGGAGGCGACCTGGGGATGGCGGTGCAAACTCAACCTCCGGCCAACCATCCATTCACACGCTTGCCCCACCGGTATCTTCACACTAGGAGTATAAATTCGAGATCCCAGTGTCGCAAGGATCTGGAGGACTACTGTTATAAATCACTATTTCCCGGAGGGAGCTCGATACTCCGATACCGCGCGGGTGGCCCGGCCCCACCCCCCGCCCATCACCCATCATCACTCTATCTCTTAAGAGGCGAAGCACCTTCGGAGGTGCTGCACGCCGTCGCCGCGCCGCGCCGTGCCCTCCCATGACTCGCAGACCACCTCGTTGGCGGCTGTAGCGGCAGGGGAGGGCGTCTCCATACCCCTCACCCATCATATCTTGGCCCTAGCCCCCAGCTCGACGCGCAGCGCGAGCTAGGTCACCACATTTGTGCCACCTGGGCGGCGCTGCATGCGCGCGCCGCGAAAGGTGCTTCACCTTTCACGAGCAGATGGGCGAACATCTAGGCGGTGGGAAGGGGGACTGACAAGCCTGGTTGCCTTTGTTTGTGGGTCGGCACGTTCCGATCGCCACAGTGGCGGGCGAGTGGCTGCTGGTGTTGGCGGTTGGCTGCTGCAGCGGCAACGGCGCAGCGCACGAGCACGAGCCAGCGAGCCAGCAATTTTACGGCAGGCTATCTGTGTCTGCGCGCTCGATCAGGGAGTGTTTTGGCTAGACGCATATGGACTACCTGCGCGCTGGCCACGGCGACGCGCAGGCAGTCCACTGCAATGCGCGCACGTGCAGTCTGAGTGCTTGTGTGTGTTGTGTGCTCGTCTCCGCTCGCTTGTATGTGGTCGGTCTCAAAGGGGAACGCTGTGCCCATCAAATATTCTGGTCCAAAGGGTTTGTGAGCGGTTCATCTTGTGTATGATTTGTAAGGCTTAGATTACTCAGCATCAATAAATGCCCCCGACACGTATAATGTTGATGAGAGTTGTGAACTGCGACTCGATCTCCTGCAGCATGCGTTGTGAACGACGTGCGACGCCGGCTCGTCGGCAGCATCGCCACCGATCAGGTCATGGGAGCAAATTTCGGGCGATGCGACTCCATCTTATGCATAAGACTAGTCCTCCATATTGATGGCAAGGCTCCAGCTCAATCTTGGTATCCTCTAGGCTCCAAGGGGCCGCCAATATGCTAGGAATAAAAAGGGGTCTCGAAGCACCTTTGCAGGTGCTTCCAGCCGCCTCTTAAGAGATAATACAATCTCGGTGTGGAAAGGAGATTTGACGGAGAGAGCGGAGTTCTTGGGCGGCAGCGCGGCGCAGCATCTCGGCGAGGAGTGCGAGAGGGAGGGGAGGAGGTCCCTTGAACCCCCATCTTTGTCTGTGGTCTAGTCAACGAGTACGAGAATTTGGAGGCCAAGATTCTCAAAGGAACTGCGAGAAGAGCTGCGGGCCGCGTCGCTCCCGCCCGCGGGCCTCCTGAGCGCGGGCCAGGCGCCGCTCTCCGCCACCCCTCTCGTCTCATCCGCCGATGGCGCGGGCCGAGGCGAGCCAAGCGAGTCGTCCGGACAGCGGGCTTTTGCGTTGGCAGAAGCTCGCATGCCGTGTCATCTCAGCTGGCCCGTTGCCGCTCCACGTCGCCTTCATCATGGATGGCAACCGGCGTTGGGCTCGACAGCGCGGCCTGGAGATCGCTCAAGGTCATAGGCTAGGGTATTACAAGCTGGAGGAGACGCTGCGGTGGTGTGCGGAACTCGACATTCGCGCCGTCACCTGCTACGCCTTTTCGATCGAGAACTTCAAGCGCACGCAGGAAGAGGTGGGCGCGCTCATGCGGCTGGCAGTGGAGAAGCTGAGTGAGATGTGCTGCGACGGCTCCATCATAATGCAGCAGCGCGTTCGTGTTCGCGTGGTGGGGGATCTTGCCAGGGTGCCAGAGAACGTACGGGAGCAAATGGAGTCGGTGATGGCGAGGACGGCCTTGCATGACCGCGCGGTCCTGACAATATGCTTTTCGTACACATCGCGGCACGAGATTGCGTCTGCCGTCGCTGCGCTGGCAGCGAAATGCAGCTCAGGCAAGCTTGAACCGGAGGACGTGTGCGCACCCGTGCTAGAGACAGCTTTTTGCACACATGACGATCACGCCCCCCCTGTGGATCTGCTCATCCGCACCTCGGGGGAGAAGCGCCTCTCCGACTTCCTCCTCTGGCAATCTGCCGATGCACTCACGTTTTTCACTCCTGTCCGTTGGCCCGAGCTCTCCCTTTTGCGATTCCTCTTCATTCTCTTGCGCTATCAGCTGTCTAAACCCTGCCTCGATGCCGTTTGCCTACCTTCTCGGGCGCCCCCGGAATCATCGGCCTTCTGCTTGGATGCGAGCGTCGTGTCGGGCTCTACAGTGAGAGGGGCTCACCCCTCGCTCACAACCTTTGGAGTGCGGCACTTCCAGACACTCCTTGCCGCCGTTGCCGCAGTAGCGTTCTCCTCTGCCATTGCGCTGCGCACGGCTGGCAGGTTTCAGCTAGCAGTAGCATGCCTAGTTGCTGCCGTCAGCTGCGCGATCGCATGGATCATAGTAGCTGTTTCTCTTGGAGGGGGGAATAAAGGTGGCCAGCATGCGCTTGTGTCATTCGCAGCGTCTGCGCTTGCTGCTGCAACTATTGCTGTCGCTGCGCACCGTGCCATATCAGCCGTCGTAGAGTCATGAGCCGGCGGATTCGAGCAGTATAACCTGTCCGCCGTCCTCGTCCTTGCGGTGAGCACCTCATCGTTGCGATGGCCGAGTCGTTTGCCCAGCCTGCATATGATGAGAGATGCGGAGCGTTGAGTGAATTCGTCGAGATGGAAAGCACTGCGGACTGCGGGGAGGTGTTGTGGCTGCATGACAGCATACGAAGATGCGAAAGGTTCGGCATCCGCAGAGGTAGCTGAACTGTCGCACTTCCGGCCGCCAGACATTTCTTCTCGTGCACCAGGTCTCTTGCGTCTCTCGATCTTCGAATGCAGGATACTTCCAGTCGTAATGCATTATCTTCGAATGCAACAAACTTCCCGTCGTAGTGCTTTACAAGGCGTACGGAGTTTGATTCATTGCTTTTAATTCTGGAATATCCTTCGCGGATGTGAGAGCATTCTTCGTTGGATGATACCGGGTGCGATTCTGAATTGTTTGTACACTTGTCTGCCTCGTACCGTGCTTCAACTTTCGTGTGCGGTTTGGCGTTTGGGTTGCCAGCTGGGTGCGTGCATTGTGCCATATACACATGTTGTAGTGCTCACAGGAGATAGACAGGGTAGGGTACTCACCGATGCCATGCCGAGAGCGGGCATCGGCGACAGGTTCGCGGCAACGGTATCAGGTGGGGTTGCTAGGGACATGTACCTTTGTGCGCCGCGCAGCGTTCCCCCCCGCCGCTGACGGCGGCGGCTACGCCCCCCGCCACCCCCCCCCCCAAAAAAAAACATCAGAAGATTCAGGCTACTACCGCTAGCGATGAATGACCATGCATTCACGGTACTGACTCACGCCATCGCCTATACCCAAGAACACTCACTCCCTTTACCTTTACACTACCCCCTTCATTCCTTTGTCTTTGGTGCATCGGGGGAGGGGGGGGCGTGCACTACGACGGGCCAAGCGCAAGGGACGGGCTGGGGCGGACCTGTTGTTGGGTGTTCTTGTGGCAGACAAACGTAAAACGCCTTCAGAGCTATCTTATCGTGTCCCCGGGGGGTCTCGGCCCCCGCCCTTCGGCTCTTCTTCGTCTGCTGCCGCACTTTCACGGTGTCTGCCTGCCGCACGGGGTGCGTGGTGTCCTCCCGCGAATATATCGCAAATGGGCTGTGATCTTACCTATTCGCGGGCCAGATCGTGTCGTTTTTTTGTCGTTCTGTTTTCGTCATTCTCTTCGTTCTCCTACGGGCGCGTGATGCCTGCGCGCGCCATGTGGCCCCCCTCTGGGGGGCCACCCAAAGGGCCAGCAGGGGCAGCTCAGGGGGCAGTCAATTGAGGCTGGGGCAGCGCCCATGGCCTCTCCTGCCTCTCCCTCGCTCGCCTCGCTGGCCCTGGGTGCCCTCCTGGCGGCTTGATGGTCTGTGGCTCAGTGGTGGTGGGGGGGGGGTGTCAGTACGAGCGAGGGCTAGTGCAGGCGAGTGCAGGCGGCGCGCGCTCGGCGAAGGTCTAGACCTGAGTGCAGAGTGACGTTAGGCTCAGGCCAAAATATCTAGACAGTCCCGGGGATATTTGCAGTGGTCCAAAATACCACAAGATATTTGGGGGGGTATCCGGGATATCTCGGGATATTTGGGGGGGTGGGGGCGCCCAAGGGCGAATACGGAGGGGGGGGGGGCGAATAAGGGGGGGGGGGGCTGTTGGCTGTTGGCGCGTTGGCGCGAACGCGAACGCGAACCCATGAGCCCCCCTCCCTCCCCCTTGCTCCCCATTAGGTGAAATGGCGTGTCTCAGTAATAAATGGGAGAGTGTAGAAGAGTGTGAGTGTGAATACTTGTTTGTTTGCAGATCGCACGCACCCACCAGGTCAGCATGCTGCGCCACGAGGACAAGGACCACGAGGACGAGGACGAGGAGAGCGAGGGCAGCACGGACAGCGAGAGTGACAGCGCGAACGACCACGTTGATCTCACGGACGAGTCCCTGTTGTACAAGAAGGGGTCGGCCGTTAGCCACGATCCACGATCCAAACCTCCATCATGTTGCGCTATAACACGAGCAAGCGTCCCTGGAGGCGGAAGCCTGCGGGGGCTCGGAGGGCCTCAATGACCCTGGGCAGGTCTTCGAGCCGGAAGCCGAAGCGCGCATAAATGTCGCGCGACTGCACACCATTGCCCGCGCCAACCTCCGCTGCCTCCCGCTGCAGCCTCGCCCTGGGCCAATGCGTGAGCGCATGGAGCGCGAGAGCGTCTCTGCTGCAAGCGCAAGCAGGACGCGCTCGACGCGCTCGGATGCGCGGTGTGCAAACTCCAGCCGTCCAAGATTGCGCCGGCGCCAATTGCGCCTCAGCTGGGCCAGGAGCATGGCCAGCTCTGCATCCTCCAACTCCTGCGCGGTGAAGGGGCGCGTCGGCATCGCGCGCCCCTCCCCGTCTCCCCGTGAACTGCAGAGGCAAGTCGAGCCACTATTGGAGAGGAGAACGCGCGTTTCACCTTTTGCAACGAGGCCCCAATAGAGCCCCAAGAGCGCCCAGGTGCTATTGAGGGGGCCTCTTGTTGGGACCTTCTTGAGCCCTGCAAAAACCCTCTATTGTAATGTGCTTCATGAAGTGCGGGCGGAATACCCTACGGAATACTAGGAGGAGGAGGAGACCGGGAGGGGATGTTCTTTCTGCTAGCACGGTGGGACGTGGGGCCAAATGCCATATGAATTCTTCTCGCCTCACCAAAAGCGGCAGGACATGAGACATGAGGATGACTGGCGCCCCCCCCCCCCCTCCTGGAAGGGCGTTAGTGCCTGGCAGGGGAAAGGGCACGAGGCGCCCCTCCATGACCCCTGCTGTAAGAGTAGGTTGCCGCAAGGCAGGATGAAGGTGGTGAGGTTGGAAGAGGAAGCCGGTTTGGCTTCGAAATAGTCGCACCTCAGGCCTCAGGACCGCACGCGTGGCGAGAAAAGAGAAAATTCAACGATTTTTTAAGATTAATGGTTAGTGGCCGCGGCAACGATACGCGATACGACTGCAAACAGTCACCCATATAGATAGCCAACGGCTTTGCTCGCCGTTCGCGCCAACATAAATGGTCCCCAAGCCTGAGGATGCGGAACAACTCACCAAGGACCTCGGCCGGTGCCATCCCTTCTAGTAGCTACTAGCTGACGAGTGGTGGCAGCCGGTGCAAGTAGGCAAGAGGCCAGCCACAATTGCTCGCCCTGCGATGAGGGTGCACGTTGCCGCCTCATGCCCACAGGCAAGACACGTACCCGACAGTTGGGCTCACGCAGCAAAATTGGTCTCAATTGGACTGCCAAACGCCCAAGCCTGTACACTTAGGCACGTACCCCTTGACGAGGAGAATTTTGACACTGCTGCAAGACGAGGGAGAAAGAGGCCTCTCGGCAAATCAGACGATACTTTGATATTGCTGTGGATCGTCAAGCAAGAGGGGGCGCGGCAACTCGTCTATTCGAAACTTGGTGCCTATAATGGCTTGTCATGAGGCTATCGTTGTGATAGCACACCGTCACAGCCAGCTTCATTCTATAGCCCCAGCCACTTCTTGGTGATAGGAGACATCTAGACGATAGGCGCCACCAAAGAAAGTGGCACCAATGAAAGAGTGGCACCAATGAAAGTGAAATGGCTCGTCGCAGCGAGCGTTGGATGGCTATCCTCCATCCGATAAGGACAACGATGGGTTGGTGCGCATCATTCACTCGGGGGAGATGGCTGAGGGGTTACACTCGGAGGGATTGGACTCGGAGTGGTCCGACGCATCGGTGACTCGTGACATGTCGGTGGCATGGATTGCCTCCGCGTATCGAGAGGTATCGTTCGTGAAAACCTCAGTCGTTCATTAAGATGGTGGCGGCGCATTTGGGCCGTTGTAGGTGGACCCTCGCTCGGCGCGACAGGAGACATCCAGACGATAGGCGCCACCAAAGAAAGTGGCACCAATGAAAGTGAAATGGCTCGTAGCAGCGAGCGTTGGATGGCTATCCTCCATCCGATGAGGACAACGATGGGTTGGTGCGCATCATGCACTCGGGGGGGATGGCTGAGGGGTTACACTCGGAGGGATTGGACTCAGAGTGGTCCGACGCATCGGTGACTCGTGACATGTCGGCGGCATGAGACGCCTCCGTGTATCGAGAGGTATCGTTCGCCTTGAAAGCCTCAGTCGTTCGTAAAGATGGTGGCGGCGCATTTGGGCCGTTGTAGGTGGACCCTAGCTCGGCGCCAAACGCACCGATGGCTGGAGGCGGCCCGGACAGCACAGCTCTTGGGGTTGCACCTTGCGTTCGCAACGCCTTCTCGCGCATCTCTCTCATTAAGTCCATATTCTCTCTTCGAAGCCGCGCATTTTCGCTGGTCAGTTCAAGAAGTTCACGAACAAGAATGGTGAATCGTTCAACGTCGCTGGCATGCTTTGCATCTGCAGGTCGTTTAATATCTGCATGCCCCCCACACCCAACCGCCGCACCCTCCGCCACCGACGCTACAATGCCATTTGGATGCATGCCTGGCGCGCCGGTGCACAAATTGGTACCATGGCTTGATGTGTTGGATGCGCACATGGCTGTGGTCCCCGGCGCGTCCCCTTCACAGCCAACAACACCTTGCACATTTGCCACAGCCAAGGGCTCCGCTGGCTGCAGCAAACGCGAGGCCTCCGGGATCTCAGCGACGCAAGCCTGTGCTCCGTCTGTGCAGGCTGTTGAAGGACTTGAAAGTTGCCGTGCGACTCCGGCTGAAGAAGACACAACTGCGGTGGTCGATTGCAGAGAACCTCGCCCGCCGGTGTGAGAGACGGCGGCCGCGCTGCGCTGGATCTCCGCTGAGGCCGCAGCCCCGGTCTTTGAGCAAATCATCGCATCTAGCAGGAGCTGCACGAACGATTGCTGAACCTTCCACTCGTTCGTCAGCTGCACTAGTCGATCTGACGTTCCTGCGGAGTTGCTTATGTTGCAAGTAGCTCCTAGCGGTGCCGATCCAGCGGCTGCAGCGGCAGCCGCAAGGGAGGCGAGCCCTGCAGGCTCAGAGCCGTGTCTTTGCAGATGCTTCTGATTGGTAGTCGGTCGCATTGGATCGGTCGAGCTGGAGCCGCGAACCGCGAAGACACGCTTTTTGCCCAGGCCAGAAGCAGTAGGGTGAGTCTGTGTCCCGCTTTGCGCCTGGAGCGATAAGCCACTGCCAGGTTGCGGTTGTACGAATCGCTGAAGTCCGGCAGTCTGCGCTCCTGCTGGCCCCGTGGGATGCATGGTCGATGCTTGGGCCAGCGGCCGCCCATCACACACCGCATTCGGCGAGCGTTGGTAGCCTGTGGCACCTGGTACTGTGGGGACCGCTTGCCTCATCATCTGTGGGGTTCCAGCGGATTGCCCAGGGGAAATTGGGGGGGTGACGTGCTGCCGCCGCGGAGACACCACGCCCAGTTGGGGTTGAGCCTGCTGTGACAGCCCAAGGTGATGCTGTGGTTGGTGTGGCGGCGCGTGAGGTTGGCTTGACAGCATGGTCTGAGGGGAGGGCTGCCTCGACAATACTGGTTGCGCTTGGATTGGTTGTAGCTGGTTGTGTACTGGGATGGCCTGCTGCATCAATATCAGTTGATGATCCCCACAGAGCTGCTGCGATGGGGTCTGGTGTGGTTGCATCTGGTTCGAGTGAGTGTGATGAGACATCATTATGGGCTGTTGCGTCGACGGGTGCACCGCCGACTGCTGTACTTGCGCTTGGTGCACCAGCGCCTGCTGGATTTGCGGGAGCTGTTGCCCCATGCTCATCTGGCCGAGAGCCTGCTGTGCATAGTGCTGCTGGCCGTGAGGAATCTGCGGATGACGCGGCACGTTCTGCGGCGCTTGAGGCTGATGCACAGCTTGCGCGTACTGCAACTGGGGCATACCTTGCCCTGTCTGCTGTTGAGACAGCGGCGGCTGCGCCTGTTGTTGCGACGGCATGACTTGTTGGGGCTGGTGCAACAAGTGGTGCGCCAGTGGCTGGGCTGGCTGAAGGTGCCCCATTGACAAGTCTTGGGCGTGCGAGTGGCGGTGAGGGTGCCACTGTGGAGCGTGCCCGGAGGCAGCTGATTGGCTGGCGATTTCCTCCATTTGCCCTGATCCGTTTTGATGATGCGCGGCGTCCAATCCACATACATGCTGACCCAAGGACATCGAGGCTGACATCAAGGTGGGAGCTTGAGCTCCAGGATGTGGCCAGGAGGACGTAGGCATGCGCATTGCCGCTTGCATGTTGGGAGTATACTGCGGAATCGCCTGCTGGTTAGGAGGGACTGGCTGCTGTGACGAACACCAAGCAGAGGCATGTGCCGCTGCGATGTCTTGCGGTTGGCTGGTGCCCACAGTGTACTGCGCCGACAGCGCTGTGCCCGACATCGGCAGGCCCACTTCGGGTGCGCCGGCATTGTGTATCGCGGGGGGAGCAAGGAGCTGCTGGGCGGTCGAGGGCTGCTGGCGCGACGGCGCGCCCTGCTCAGCTCCAGCCGCCAAGGCCTTCGAGATGAGGTAGTCGAGCACCTCCGTCACCGCTGTGTGCACAGTTGGCGGCTCTGCGCTCGGTTGGGCGACGGAGAAACGGCCACCCGCTTTGCTGGGGCCGGTGGGCCGACGGGCCTCCCCGTTGGCCCCCGACATAGGTGCCGCAAGTCCAGGAGGAGCCGGTGGCGGGGCGGGGCTCCACCGGCGCGAGAGAGGGGGAGCAAGGGGGCGAGGCGTGGGGGAGCCAGAGGACAGGACTAAGAGAGAGAGAGGGTGAGGGGAGGAGGCACCTACAGAAGAGAGAAAAAGAGAAGAAAAGAAGAAAAGAAGTGAGAGGGGGGCCAGAAGAAGACAACAACGGGAGGATCGGTACTTGACTGTTCATAATATTGTACTCCTACCTTTTTATGCCAAGGAAACTATGGAAGAGCGGCCTCAAGCCGATCGAAAAAAAACACTCGGACAGAGACAGAGAGAGAAGAAAGAGAGAGAGAAGAAAGAGAGAGAGAAGAAGAAGAAGAGAGAGAGAGAAGAAAGAGAGAGAGAAGAAGAAGAAGAGAGAGAGAGAAGAAAGAGAGAGAGAGAAGAAAGAGAGAGAGAAGAAGAAAAAGAGAGAGAGAGAAGAAAGAGAGAGAGAGAGAGAGAGAGAGGAGAGGAAGAGGAGACAGAGAGAGAGAAGAGAGATACTGGGTGCCCGGTCAATTCCTCTCTCGGCATGTCCTTCCCCCTCCCCATGCGGTATTGTTGCCTGTAGGGACCCCTCAAAGCTAGTTCTAGCTATGGACCAATGGGGATATGGATATGGGGATGCCCTTGGGGCAAGGGGTATAAAAATATAACAGGGGCTCAGCTTATGTCCGGCTCACGAGAGGTGTGCAGACCCTATCGCCACAGCAGGCAGCAGGCAATAGTCGAGGGGTCGAAAACCTGGTAGGGGTAGCCCGGTAGCCCGGTCACTCACTCTTTTAAAAAAATCTTGAAAGTCTCCGCTAGGCTACTAGTGACTCACACACTTCCGCGTTCACGCCGACAACGCCTATAGCCCTACCTCTGCTCCCCCTTTCCGCTCCCCGCCTCGTTCTTTTTTCTTCGGTTTGGGGGGGTCGGCCCATGTGGCCGACTACACGGTGAAGGGGGTCAAGTTTGCATAAAACATAAAACCTAAAACCTTTTCCTTTTCCTTCTAACTTCTAAGCACTAAGCACCTCTAGAGAATGAGAATGAGCCTACAGCTGCTTAACCCTCGTATATGCCTAGATGCCTAGTCCTTCAGGAGGACGGTCAATGCGTCTTAGGTACATATTGCTATATTTAGAGGCAATAGGGCCCCTGGGAGGGCCCTGGGGGCCCTCCGGGGCGAATATTAGGCCCCCTACCGGCTACCGGCTTGAGTACCAGTACCTCTCACTCACACATTCGTGCACACAAAAGTCATACAATGGCTGATTGGAATCTGATTGGCTGCACGAAAGTCAAGTGCCAAACGATCAAGGCGAGCGCACTCCTTGTGGCGCAAGGCGAGGTCAATCGCCTTCTTGTTGTTGTCCCTCTCCTTAGCGCCAATTCGCTCAAAACGCTCCCACCTGGGGAACACCAAGGGCACCCGGGCACCCGAAGGGTCAGCCACAGCAACCACATACGCTGACGGGGTGGTTGCTCGCGAAGCACCAACATACCAACATACGTCAAGCCGGCATCCAATTCAACGCGGCCGCTGGCTCCGTGTGCATCGCGTGGTGCAGGTGTGTTTCTCCCTCCTCGCGCCCCCCATCGGCCCTCCCTCCCACCAAAAAAGGGAGGAAACCCCAACAACGCACTCCCCCCCCCGCTCTCTCAGGGAAGCAGCCTTGCGGTGGCCGCCGCCGGCGTCGCGCTCTCCGTCGCGTGGGTGCCCCGAGGGCGCCACTTCTCGCACCCCCATCACACGCTCGGGATCGTCGCCTTCGCCCTCGCCCTGCTGCAGCCGCTCAACGCGCTCGTGCGCGGCACGCCCGCCGCCCGCACCACACGCCGCACCGTGTGGCGGGTCGCGCACAAGGGGACAGGCTACGCCGTGCTCGGCGTGGGCGTCTACCAGGCCCTCTCGGGTCTCGGGGCGCGCCCTCATGCCGAGCCAAGGCGACGCCGTTCTCGTCGCGTACGTGGTGCTCCTGGGCCTCTCCTTCGGTGTGCTCGCGGGGGGGCTCATGGTAGGGTGAGAGTCCCCACGGGAGGGGAAGAAACCCTGAGGGAAAGGAGACCAAATGAAGGCAAGCCGCCTCCTGACTCGCACTCGCTCGTCGCACTCGACGAGCCTCAAACTGCAGCATGCGCACCTCGCCGCGAGCGAGCGTCATCCCATTGCACCAAGGGGGAGACCTTGGGAGCAGTGGGGTGGGCCCTCTTCCTCCCCTGCCCCTCCTGCCTACTTCAGGATGAGCCCCCAATTCGTGTAGTAGCTTGTGAAACCTACTTTTATAAGTGGGGGACAATGGGGGCCTCGCGCCCCCCTCACACCATCGCGGACACCCCCCGGGGTGGGCCCGTTGTACAATCAACCCCAGCCCCTGCCCTTTGGCAGGGGCAGGGCACTCATCAATCTGGCCCAGACCCTTCGGGGGCGCGGCCCGCGAGCTGCACTCCCATGCCCGCGCTGGGCCTGCCCTCGTGCCTCGAGCTGACTCCCCCTCTGTCCCTGGTCGCCAGGCAGACAGGTGACTTTGGGCGGCTCCCATGGCCAGCGAGGCGAGCGTGGGAGAGGCAGGGGGGGCCAGGGGCTGAGCCCCAGCCTCCACTGCCCCCTGAGCTGCCCTTGCTGGCCCCCTGGGAGCCCCCAAAGGGCCCTTGAGAGCAGGCCAGGGCGCGCCGCATGGCGACGCGCCGCAGGGACGACGAAGGGAGAGAGTGGAGAGAGGGAGAGGGGGGGTTTTGCACCCCCCCCGATGGAATGCAGTGAGAAATGGGCCCCGTTTGCGTTAGCAAACGGGAGAGGGGCGGCTGGCGACAGGAGGGAGAAGAGAAGGGAGTGGCTCAATGGCGAGGAGAGTATCCCAGGTGGCACAGGCTACTCGAGTCGCAGTCATTTATTTCTCGAGGACCGCTCACGGCGCGAGCTGGTAAGGGCCGTTCTTCTTGGATTAGAGAGTTCCCCGGCAGCCCGACGCACCCGGGGCCCAAAATGAACCCCTCGTGGGCGAAGCTATGGAACAAGCTAGCTTGCAACACCATACATAACGTATTTACAGACTTCGGCGCAACATCGCCCTACCGTAGCGAGGATTGTGAACAATATCTTAGGAACAATGACACTTACATTCACTTCCAGGGAGAATATATCCCGAGAGACAAATTCTTGGCATCATGGAGCGCCATTGTAGATCACGCCGAGACGATGTTGACGTCACGGGCGGCCCCAACGGATGCAGAGACATCGGCGACGAGGCGGGAAACCAGCGAACATCGCGGCTCGGAAGAGCATACCCCGAAACTACACATAGCCCAAGACGGCAGCTACTTCGCCGAGCTCAAAGGCGAATGGTATGAAGCGGAGCTCTCGTACCTAGGTACGCCCATAATCGGCGCAAGACTCGACAAAGCCCCCGAACAGCTAGATCCCTCCCCACCGGCGAAATGGGGGAATGGCTTTAAATCAAACAAGAGATTGGAATACCCCCTAGCGGACGAGTATACCCTAGACGGAGACACCCCTCTGGACGAAATGGGAGTGGAACAACTTACACGAGCAATGCAGAAGACGGACGGAAAGCGTAGACGCCTAACGGGGCCCGAGAATTGGAAACGGCGGCTACCGACACCCGACAACACGTGGGAGCACCTAGCCACAATATATACATCCCCGATGATGACGGCGAGAGATACACACCTCCACTTCAAGCACCTAACCCACAGAAGGATAGGCACATACAACCGGTTCGCGGATAGGGACAAAACCTGCCGCATGTGCAAAGCGTCTAACGAATCTTCCACCCACTTGGGAGAATGCCCGAGGGTAGTCAAGATTTTCGAAACGCTCGACAAACTGGCAAGGTACACTCCCCGAAGTGGTAGAAGCAGGGAAGAGGTAATCATAGACAACCTTTTCATGCACCCCCGGGGGGAAACACCGCGATCGCTCACCATACTCTACACTCTAGCGTGGAGATATATTTTGACGGACTTTTACAGGATACACTACGATGGCATTGAATTCTCGGAGGAATCAGTGTTGATAAGAACGATAGATAGATACACGACGCTAAGCAAGGCACTACTTTTTGCGAGTACAACAGACTCGGCTAGGACCGCCCAAGCAGGCATGGGCAGACAGCCGAAGAAAAGGATCGACATGAACGATGTATACCCTATATTCACACTAGGTGCAAGAGGTAAGCTAGAACCAAGTCTAGAGTTACAAGCCCTGACCACCAAGTTGGGGGTGGCATATATAACTGCCGAGAGACCCGAACCAGAACAAGACTAAGACGTGATACACCTCGACGGGACATAAATCCACCGAAACGCGATAGCGGCCAGCGAGGGCGAGAAAGAGACGAGCGCGCCCGCGACCCGACAGACACACAACGACAACTAACCAATAACAGGCCTGCCCGGAACCCGCGCTCTGAACCAGGCTCGTGGTAGCGCACCCGAGCCGAACCCCGGATACCGAAGACAAAGGAATGAAGGGGAGAAGGGGAGGAGGTGGAGGAAAGGGAAATTAAGGGCGGTGGTGTCAGGGATGGGGAAGTACCCTAGGTTAGTAGGTGTGTAGCCCAGAATCTTCAGATTTTTTTTTTACTAGCAATGCCTGCTCACGCGCTTTATGGTGTAAGATGGGGGAGAACACGGATCGATTAGACATACGATTATCAACCGCACATGGAATGTGGACGCGCAACACGGACTCATTTGCGCGTGCTGGTACGCGCACTTCAGCAAGAACGTCGAGATTCCATTGGTTGCTTCTAGCTGTTGCTAGCCGGCAATACACTCTCACTCGATTGCAATGACGCGACAGAAAATGCCCATGGCCACCCTGCAAGCACACTCGTCATCGCGAAAAGAAATCCATTCCATTGGGAGGCGACCTGTGATTCGCATGCACTTCGCCGAACAGAGATTTGGTGCCTAGCGCGGCTCACTGGATCCACAAGTCCATAATAGCAGGACCCACAGCATCGCCTGCCATCATGTCACGAGAGAACGTGAAGAAAAGCTGCGCGAGAAGTACGAGGGCTGGAAGAGACACGTAAACAATGATGCGTGGATCGAATGGCTCGGCTTCGCTCGCTTCCACCTTCACATCAGCAAAGGGATCAGCACCCGGATCTGAGGCGGCCTTGGCCGCTTTGACGATCTGCTCATCCGAGAGAGTGATCTGCTCGGCAGGCTTCTCGCTGTTAGACGGCTGCTCCATGACCAGTGGTCTCGATGCTCGTGGTACCTGCGAGCGCCGGACCGCGCCGATGGGCGTCGGCTGCAGCGACAACGCGCTGGCCGCGAGCAGAAGCACCACAGAGACGACTGATCGCATGCCTTTTCCACACTTTTTCTTCTCTGAAGGTTAAGATGCCCCGAGGAGACATCTCGGGTTTTCTTGTACAGCATATTGTCATATTGTACGTCCGTCGCATTTCAACCCTACATGTGAAAAACAGTCCAACAGCCCAAGAAAAACAGTAAAAATTGCTGTTTTTGGGTAACACCCAAAATCAGTCAAAACAGGACAAAAAACAGGCGCCAAGTTGTTGTTTACCTTAAACGAATGTTTACCTTAATTTAATTTAATTTACGTTAGACCTTAGTTTAGATTAGGTATTTGTGTATTATTTGCACATTTGACATTTGCACGGGGGGGGGGGGGGGGGGGGGGGCACGCGCATACGCGCGGCGCGCCGCACGCCGCACGCCGCACGCCCCCCCCCCCCCACCCTCCCGCCCTCCCCCTCCCCCATCATGAGCTCGGTCACCAACCCCAACCCCACGCGCGCACGCGCGCTTCGCGCTCTGCGGCGCAAGCCCCCCGGGCCCCCGCGCCATCGCGTCATCGTCTCGGACTCGGAGGACGAAAACGAGACAACGACAGCAACTTCCCCTTGATCCCATCATTGCCAACTAACTTTATAGTTGGTTGCCATGGAGCGCGCCGCCGCTCCCCACCTCTCTTTCGGGCCCCCTGCCGAGGGCGGCCCCCCAGAACCCATGGAGCCGTCGCTGTCGAAGCGACCGCGCCCGCCATCAGAGGCCGAGCAGGTGCGTGCGACGCGCGTCGCACCACACGGCCCGTGGCTCCGGCCACACCATGTACAGCAGCCATGCTGGCCCCCCCCATGGAGGGCAGCTGTCTGCAGACCCCAACAGAGAACGAGCAGGCCTGCAGGGCCACTCCTCCAATGGGCATGCCTTATGGCAGAGGCCCCTCTCGCCCTGGTGACGGCCGCGCTGTCACAGCGCGGCCCGAGACCAGGCGGCCCTTATGGGCACAATCTCATGACAAGACTCCCCCCACACACGCACTGCACCCAACTCTGTTGCACCAGAGCAGGACAACTGGCACCGGCGTCCACCACCCCAACACTCGCCTCTACACCACACTCGTGCCAACACCCCCCCCCAAGCCACACCTGACCCCCGCCCCACCCACTCCCCACGCACAGGAGCCAGACCAAGATTTCGATGAGCAAATGACAGACACTGACGCCACCTTTGACCTCTCCTTCCATCAAGACGGCGACTTCGTACTCCACGACACGGCGGTCTACGCCGCCATAGTGGAGCTTCTCCTTGAGCTTGAGGGCGTAGACCCTGAGCCAGACTTCTGGGCGCGCTCAAATAGGGGCCCCTGGCACATTGCGGTCAACGAGGATTGCTCGCAACAATTCCAAGCAAAGTACGGAGAGCGCACCAACATCCGCGTCCACGGCACGGACGTCGCCGTAAGAATCAAAATCGAATCGATCGAGGGCAAAATCACCAACAAGGGCACCTCGACTCGCAAGGCACTCTACGACGCGCTCCAAGATGTAGCAGCCCACCTGGTCATCGAGGCGGAAGGCCTAGCGCAAGCGTCCCAGATCACGTTGAGCAGCATGGTAAAAGCAATCGAGAGCAACGGATTCACCTTCCTGAAAGGCAACCGCGAGCGCATGAAACTCGAGGGAGAATCAGGGACCTTTGTCTCCAAGGTGGCTCATACGGCCCGTTGGCACCTCTACGTCTCAGCGACGCAAGGTACCTTCATGAACGGCAACTTCCCGCGCAAGCTGCTGCTCTCGATCGACGGAAAAACAATCCCCATCAACTACGCCATCCGAGCGTGCAAGACCCTTCAGATGCCTCCCGCCATGCAATCACCTCATAAGCTCATGGTGCACGGCTCCCTCAGGGGTTGCAAGGGATGGCGCCCAGAAATGGCCCGCGGGCTCACGCCAATGCACCGCCTTTGCGAATGCGAGGCGGAGGCCGCCAAACGCAAGGAGCGCAACGACTCGTGGAAGACCACACCCCGTCCCAAATCAGCGCACGAGGCGCTAGGCAAAGCCCCTCCCAAGCAATGCGCCAGGTTCACCCAAGGCATCTGCCTCCGCAACAAGCGCGGGGTCCGCTGCAACCTATCCCACGAAATCCCGGGCGCGTGGATCGACAACAAGTGCACGATTCGCTGCCGCCTCCACCAGCATAAGAAACTCGCAGGGGTCTGCCTGAACGGCCCGACGTGCCTTTTCCTTCACCCGGAGTACGCGCTAGCATTGATTGCGACGCTTGCCCTGACCACCCAAAGTGCGAACACCCCCCCACGGCCTAAACTCACCTTTGACTCCACCCTTGGATACCCAGGTGAAGGGCCCATCCGCCTAGCGACATACAACATAAACGGAACGAGAGGCGGCAAGCTAGCCGCCGTTCTGTCCCAGGCGCGTAAAGCCGGAGTGGATGTCCTTCTTCTTCAAGAACTCCACGCATATGAAGACGGATCCCACCTCCGACAACATAGAACAGCGTCCCTCCTCGGATGGCACTGGTTTGCCTCTCCAGGAGAGCTAGCGGACTCAGCGAGCGGAGTCGCGGTGGCGATCCGCGACTCGTGCAGCAGAGTAACCCCTAGGGTAGATACGGTGAATGTCATTCTAAAAGGGAGATGTATATCAATTGATGTGGACATAGACGGAAAACTATATCGTTTTATCTCAATATACCTAAGCGCTAACCCGGGCTCACGAGGAGCACAGATCAAAAAACTACTCCAAGAGCCCGTGTTGTCGCAAGCTGTCACCACACCAACGCTCATGGGAGGTGATTTCAACTGCGTGGAAAACGCCACGACCGACACGAGAGGGCACGGACCGACACCATACGCAAACACCCACGGAGACAAGTGGAAAGCCCTCGTCAAAAAAGCCAAACTGAAAGACGTACACCGATCGATGAAACTAGACCCACGCACGGGATACACACGACTCTCACACACCATCCACACAAGGATAGACAGAATATACCACAGCATAGCGACGGACTCGTTCCAATGGCACAAGCTAGGCCCTAGCCCGGACCTATTTTCAGGCAAGGCCGCCTCCGACCACCTGCCCTAGATACTGGATGCAAACCTTAGCACCTCCCAAATGGTTCCACGCGAGAATCCAAAAAGCAGCTGACAAGGTTCTTTGGGAAAGCCCCCACACGGGGAGGAAATATCAATGGGTGAAACACCCACACTATCCAATTAACAACACACAAAACGCGACGCGCACATTGGGAACAGGCCTCCTAAACTGGACAAACCACGTAAAAGCGCTACAAGCCAAGTGGATACTTAACTACCTCAACGCGAGAAAAGCATCTTGGAAACACGCGCTAGACGCATGGTTCTGCCGCACGGGGCTGGGCCGCGGCGCGGTCTTCTCCACAATTCCACCCGCCACTCTTACGCGCAGCCTCAGAGGTAACCCGGCGCTTCCAACATTTTGGAAAGATGCGCTAAACACCTTTAGATCACTCGACATCCGGCGATCTCGCCTGTCGAAAGAGGGTGAGTGGGGGAGCATCAAAGGTTTCTTCTTTCTTGGCCACCGTGTGAGCGGTGTGAATGTGAGTATGATGTAGAACGCCTAATAATAATATAATAATCTTAACCTTAACGTACAAGCCTTAAGTTAACCCTAGTAGAGCCGTAAAAACGGGTTTTTAGGTGCCAGCGGTTCGGCTAGGGTGACCCGGGGGGGCAATATTTTGTGGTTGGCAGCAAGCACATAGGCAGTATCTCATCGCTCCAGCCGTCATCGAACTGATCGTACTCATCTGCCCACTTCACCTGCGTAATGTTGCGCTTACCTTCCTTCTTTGCCACACTGCTTGGCCGCCTTGAATGCCTAGTTCCTTCGACCTTTGTCGCGTTCCTGTCCATGATCTTCGGCTGGCGGTTCGGGGGCTGGTACATCACGACTGCCTTCGTCACCCTAGCTCCTCGCACCCTGCTCACCTTCTCCACCCTTACTTCTGAGGGGGTCAAGTCTCGAGGCCTCGGCTGCGTCACCGTACGTCGAGAGGGAGGGAGCGTGGGGGCTGTTTGCGTGCCACAAGCTGAGGCCGGCATGGCAGGGGAGGGGAGGGGGGTGGGGTGGGGGAGGGGGCGGGGGGGGGCTGCGCCGGTGCGCCGGTGGGAGTTCGCGGGAGGGGGGGTGAAAGGGGTGAAGCGGAGGGGGGGGGGGGGGGGCTGTGCATACAGAAAAGAACGAGGCTGAGAGGTGAAAAAGGGAGGGGGTGTAGTTTCGTCACGGAGAGGACCCGAGGGGGGAAAGGGCGGGGGAGGGGGGGGAGAGGAAGGCAGGAGGGAAACGGGGGCTCGCGCCAACTTTTCGTGGCAACGTTCTCCCGCGCTTCTAAAAGCAAGCATAGTTGAAGAATTCATGATTGGGAGATCTACCCAGGCCTAGGAGGGGCCCTATTTCCGATCCGGAGGCCCCCTAGGGCCCTCCCAAGGCCCATAGGGTCTCCAAATATAGCCATAAGTACTCGAGACTTTCTGAGCTTCCTCCTGGAGGACTACGGCTCTACTAGGGTTAACCTTAACGGTCCCTTAATACTTCAATGCTGAGGGACCGTGGCTCCTTATCGACAACGGAGCCACTACCCCGAGATGGGGTGTACGCGATTGGCGAATGGGGCTAGGGATGCCGGCTAACAAGACGTCCTATGACCTATTGTGACGCTGTAGGCTGTAAGTTCTAACGAAAACCCTCAATACTGTCGCGCGCTTTCTTTTTAATTTTAGTTTTGGAGCCGAACGCCTGATGTGTTTTTGTGAGTGTGAGTGTAGAGTACTATTCTGAGCGGGGGGAGAGAGGTCGTTGGGCGAGGGGGAGGGGGGACGAGGGAAGCTGGCATGACAGACATCTTCGCCGCGGTCGAGGCAGCGCGGCAGGAGGATAATGGCTCCAATGCGGGAAGCGACGATACGGAGCTGCTCATTGTCGGCTCGAAGCAAGCTGGCAAATCTACAATCATCAACAGCTTTCTGGGCAAGGATGAGGTTCCAAAGCCGACTGCCGCACTAGAGTACCGGTTCGCCAGACGCTCTGCCGGCTCGCACAATGCGACCGCGGTGGCAAATCTTTGGGAATTGGGCGGGGGCACACAGCTCGCCGAACTGCTAAAAGTGGTCCTTGTTCCGGATCGACTGAGTCGCTCCATGGTAGCTATCACTCTGGACATGAGTTCACCCAATGATGCGCTCTCCACACTACTCTTCTGGCTTCAGGTGCGCAGGCGATAGACTGCAGCGCGATACGCGATATTCATCTCGATTTCCAGTTCTCATTGTTCCCATTTTTCTTGCGAGTCACAGGCTATCCGACAGCACATAGACAAAGCGACTACCCAGCTGAAAGCTTTTGCTAGTGGTGAGGAGGAGCGCCGGGCATTGGAGCAAAAAACGACTGAGGTTTGGAGGACACACGAGGATAACGGGAAAGTACGTCCTATCGGTGTCACTATCCTCATCATTGCGCATAAGTGGGATGAATTCGAGGCTGCATTCCCGGAGTCAGACTATAGAAAGCTCGCTTGCAAAGCTCTTCGTTACTATGCCCACATGAATGGAGCTTCATTAGTGTGCTCGCAGCACAAAGATAAACAGGTGAAGAGAAGTCCTCTTGAGGCTCGTATCTCGGAAGTGTCCATGCCTTACCACGGCCGTGCCGATTCTGCACGTCAAGTAGTGGGTGCTCGCATCCACCCCTTTCTGCTTACCACACGTTTCTAGTGACTGCTCACAAATCGCTTAAAATGTTCCTATAGATGATGGCAAGTCTACGCAACATGCTCTTCCAGCACGCATTCGCGGCAGCACCATTGAGGACATCCCAGCTGGAATATAACAAGCCCATCGTTGCACCTGTCGGCTTCGACACCTTGGCCGGCATTGGTAACCCTCCCTCAATTCAGGGAAGCTCATCCGATCGCCCTGAGGAGGCATGGAAAGTAGCCTTTGAGGTCACCTTCCCTCCAGCGAAAGAATCTGTGCAAGGAGCAGATCTATCGGCCGTCGATTCCGAGCAGTTTGCAGAGGACCTCATTGACGAACTACGTCGGCAGAAGAGGGCCGAGGTAGATAAACTCCGCAGAGAGGCACGGCTGGAGGATCAGCTCAAGAGATAAGTTTCGGTTGTCTTTTACTTGTCTGTGTGGGTCCGTGCTTTCTTTTAAGTATTCACACGGGTATTGTGTAGGGTTGGAACGCGCATACGCGTGACGCACACGTTATATCTGTGTGCATCTGTCACCTACCACTGATGGTCGCGCTCACGTGTGAGCACGAATCTACAGTCATTTCTTGTGGCCTTCTTACTCTCTTTAGGGCACATTTCTGTTCGCATCAGTGCTTAAGCATTTGTCTATCTCTATGGCAAGAAAGAATGTTAAGGTCGCGTTCCGTCGAATATGGGACAGACTCGGTTGAGCCATCAAATGTCCATGGTTAATTTATTATCTTGTAGTTTGTTGGTGGTTGTGGTGGTTTGGATGGATCTGCGGATCTTTACCCGCCAGTGTATGGACATGGGGGCGTGAGGAGGGACCGGGGGACGTCGAACGCGGGCCGTGGGTATGCACAGGAGGCGGGGTGGGACCAGGCAAGGCGCCCGGGGGCTCAGCACATCGGGGGACGTAGCACAACTAAGTTTATACTTGGTTCACCCATGGCGGGGCACGAGCCCCCCCCTCTCTCCTCTCTCCACGTCTCCACTCCTCCCCCGCCATGGGGGAGGAACCACCCACTCTCCTGGCATGCCTGATGGCTTGCCAGGAGCACACTGCCCTGCTGCCCTGCTGCCCTGCTGACCCATCCCTCTCCCCACAGCCCCACAGGCACGCCTGAATCGCCCGCCCTGGCCTGTTGTGGCCAGCCAATCCCTCGGACAAACCCCTCCTCCCCCTGGGCCCCCCCATCAGGATCCCCCAGCCAGCAGCCAGCTCCAGTCGACCGGCAGGGGCTCGAGAGCCAGCAAGCAAGGGACGGGAGAGGCAAGTGGCCCTATGGCACCAAACAGCGCAACGTCTCTTTTGCTACCAGGTCGACAGACCACACCCCTCCAGGATCAGCCAAGGGACCTGGTCGCCTGCCAGCAGAACGACATTGACAATGAGAAAAAGACGAAGAAGATGAAGTTTTAGCTGCAGGCAGGTGTTAGGAGTGTTCCGAAAAGTGGAGTGGGAAAAGTTGCTATGCGCACGCGCCTTCCAACTCAATGTTAACATAACATTCTAAGCGAAAAGAAAAGTATCACTTGGCCCTCTTTTGACGGAACGCGAGTTTAGGATTCTTCCAGCGCCTGAAGACTCAGAGGGAACGACTAGGACTACACGCTCCAAGCAACAAACACTTTCGCGAAATGATCACCCCCTTGTACAAAGTCGACAAGGACTTCAACTTAGAGATCTCGGATGCCTTGACACAAGTAGCGTCCGAACTAGGCATCAGAAACATAACATATAACATGACTTACTTGAGCAAAGACGAAACTCCCTATTGACTACCTGCCCACAAGGGGGCGGGACGAATAGCTTCGAACAGAGACACCACTCACTCTTCTTCCCCCCCCCCCCCCAGTCCCACGCCTCTGGTCGAAGCAGCGCGCGCGGCCTCCCCTCCCCCAATTCTCCAGAGAAGAGAACGGGGGGAGGGGAAAGGGGTAGTGTTAGTTAGGAAGTTACGAAGGAGGGAGGGGTAGTTAGGAGTCGTATCAGCAATCTGCCTCGCGCCGTACAGGTAGAAGTAGCGGCTAGTTTTTAAAGATTTTTTTAGGCGATGGCGTGAGTCAGTACCATGAGTACGTGGTCCTTTATAGCTAGCGGTAGTAGCCTGAATCTTCAGATGTTTTTTAGCAGTAGTATTTTCTCTCCCGCTCCCCACTGGCCACTAGCCACTGGTGCGTCTTTCTTTCGGATACCGGTCCTCGCTTCCGCCATCTCTCATCTCACTCTCCATCATCACTCCCCTCCATTGACTATCTATCGGCGCCGTGCCCCTGTCCAAGGAAAGTCCGAACCGCCCCCTCGGCAACCCCGAGCCCGCCACCCCCGCCGCCCTCGCCTCCGCCCTCGCCCCCGCCCCCTTCACCTCAGCCATCTGAACCCCCCGGCTTTCCGCCACCTTTAAAGCCACCTCCATCGCCACAACCCCCATCGCCACCGCCGTTTTCGCCTCCACCCTCAGCACGGCCGCCCCCCTCGCCGACTGCACCGCCATCCTTTCCATCGCCGCCCTCGGCTCCGCCGCCCTTACCGCCGCCGCCCTCACCGCCACCGCCATCGCCGCCGCCGCCCTCACCTGCACCGTTACCCTCACCGCCACCTTAGAGGATGCAACTTGAGGTTCCCTTTTTTTAGCCCCCTGCATTGCCTTTTTCTACACCTTATACAATTTACCCCCCCAAAAATGTGTCCCTATATGCAAACACCTATGGGTCCAATTGTTGCAGACGGGTCGCTGCTTGTCACGGGGGGGGGTGTAGGGGGGGTAGGGGGGAGGGGGGGGGCTGAAATTTTTTATATCCACGCTCCAGGGGGCGTCAGCGGGCAGCTAGAGGCTAGAGGCCTGCAACCTACTTTTATAAGTGGGGGTCAATGGGGGCCTCGCGCCCCCCTCTCTCCTCTCTCCATCGCGGACACCCTCCGGGGGGGGCCCGTACAATCACCCCCAGCCCCCGGCCTCTGGCAGGGGCTTGGCAATCACAATCACAACACTCTGGCCTAGACCCAGCGACGGGGCGACGGACGATCCGACGGGGGCGACAGTTACGCACAGGAATAAGGAAGGAATCTTTTGAAAACCCTCAGGTGAATTGATGAAGACCGAAGTAAAACAGCGCCACGATGTAATCCAACGGCCAACATCTGAGGGGGAATCAGGGTCACACAAGGGACAAGGGACAAGGGAGCGGTTCCTTGCACCGGCGATACCCGAACGCGCGGCTTCACGGCTTCACCTAAAAGCGCTAGGAGCACGCAAGGAGGTAAGCCAGGCGGGAGGGGCAAAGCAGGCGACAAGGGAGGCGAGGGCAAAGAGGGCGAATGTAGGATGATGCGACGGTGACTAGCCTACAAGGAGGGGACATAGAAACGCAGACAACTTCTAAAACAAAAAGGCCGATCGCGGATGCGACACCCCCTTGCTAGAATTCGAGCGTCCACGCGAGGGAAACAACGAAAGGGAAACCTAAGAACAGAACAAGGTGAGTGGGCGGAGCCAAACGGAAGACGGAAGAAAGCGAGAAGGAACGACAAACGACGAGAAACAACGAGAATATCGACGATCGACGAGGAAGGAGACAGGATTTTGACCACACCCGTCCGGACGAGAAGGTGTAGAATCGGCGGTCGGCGCGGCAGACCGCAGGACTCAACGCAGTGACCCAGCGGTGGCGCACTATTGTCGAGCCCAAGTGAGGCGCAGGGCAGCCTGCCAGCCGGTGGGAGCGAGAGCGCTAGAGAGTGGGGGAGGCAGGCCAGCACCGGACCATACCTAAGCCCTCTACCCTCATCTATCCCTCTAGTAGTGCACGGGGGGAGTCGCCTTATGGCAGGGGAGAAAGGGGAAAGGGCCAGGGGGAGTGGGGGTGTAGGTGTAGAAAGTTTCCTGCGTAGTGGTAGTGGGTCCACGGTCGCATGTGCGGTAAGATTATTAGTAGTATGACTTTTTTACATCTGTCTAGGCAAACGTAGAAAACACGTCGGCTCGCCGCGCATTCACATACCAACCGAATGGGGCGCGTCGACGCACCGCTAATCATAATCAAACGATGGCGCCTTAAGCGTCACTGCACCGCTACTGATGAAGCCACCACGGACGCGAAAGAAGGCAGGCCGCCAGGGAGAGAGGCCAAAACACAATACATAAAAGGCCCTCCTGGAACCCATCACCCGAACCGGGGCCAAGGTAGCGCACCTGGGCCGCACCCCGGAAACCAAAGACAAAGGAACGAAGGGGGGAAGGAAAGGGGGAGGAGCGAAGGGAACAGGGGCGATGTCGGATGGAAGGAGCAATGAACCGGCCGATAGTAGGTGTCGTAGCCCTGAATCTTCAGGTATGTTTTTTCGATGCACCGCTACTAGTAAGCAAACGATGACGCCTTGGATGCGCAATTTGACGGTACGAAGTCCTACCAAGCATGCCATGGCTACCAAGCTTGCCGCAGCACGGCATGCTGAGGCCTCCTTGATGTGGGCTAATTCCGTTGTGCTCGGGCTGGATGGCGCGGCTTGACACGCTGGAGCAAAGAAAAGCACAGAGCTGCCGTTGTTGTTGCAGCCATCTTGGCGCTTGTTGGGTTCCTCGAGAGAAGGATTGCAAGCAGTCCCACTGCCATAGCCGCTGCCACGACAGCAGCATTGTAGGGGAGGCCTCCGCGTGGAGGAGAGCTTGCAGCCTTTTGGGAGGGCTTGGGTTCTGCCGCCACTTTGCCGCCCACAGCGCGTGCAGTAGCCTGCGTGATCGCGCGCTTCACCGCGGTATTAACGATCGCATTTACGTGATTCCTGGCCACCGAAACAGCGTCGACAGAACGACGAAGCTCAGCCTTGAGTCTTGCATTCTCCTCACGGAGGCATTGGTTCTCGACGAGGAGCATATCTGAGCCACACACGGAATCCACCGGTGACGCGGGAACCGTGTAGGCGCTCGTTTGGGTGGCCTCCGTGGACCAATCGTCCAGGTCAGAAGCGCAGAGAGAAAAGTTGGAGTCCGAGGCGCTGAGGCACTGGCGTTGGAGCTGCTGCTCGCGCTGCAGGATGACGCGCCTGACAGTCGGGTCCTTGGCAACATCGCTTGCGAGCATAATGAAGGACTCAAAGTCGTAAGCGGAGGAATCAGCCCTCGATTCGATAATCGAATCGGAATTTGCCAGACCAAGCCATGGAGTCGACCCATCCGAACTCCACGTCACCTCGCCCAGCACGTCAGGCGCAGAGGTGAGTACGAGTCCAGCCGCCTGGTCAATCTGCTTGGCACCCACGAGCTCCTTAACTGGGCGTGGGAGCGGCCCGAGGGCGGTCTGCTCAGGCTGGGCGGGCTCGGGCGCCGCTCGGCATTCGGTCAGCCCCGAGCCGGCCGCAAGACTCGCGCCCGCTGCCGCGCCCAGCTTGGCGGTCTTGATCACTGCAGTGCGGGCCGCCATGAGAGAGTGACGCCAGCCACAGCTTGGGGCGCCCAGCCGGGCGGGCGGACGGGGCGCGGAGTTGACCGGGGAAGACACTCTGTACAGCCCTAAGCCTTGGGGCCCTGTGATAGATAGTAGATGTGTTACCCCCCAGGAGCCAACGCCCCCCAGGAGCTCTCGGGGGCCCCCAGGAGCTATCGGGGGGAAATTTTCTCCCGATCGCCAACAGCCCCACCGAGAGCTACCGGGGGACCGAGAAAATTCCCCGAGAGCTGTTGGGAGATTTTACGTCCCCCGGGGAGCTATCGCGTGTTTTAAGGTCGGCCCCCAATAGCTATCGGGGGCGAAAGATTGCCCCCGTTTGCTATTGGGGGGAAAACGACGGGCGCCGATAGCTATTGGGGGAAAACGACGGGCGCCGATAGCTATCGGGGGGCTGTCCTCGAGCCCCCAGGCGCTATTCCCCCCCGTAAGCTGTCAGGGTGCCTGTCCCATTTCGCTGGCAGTCACCTCGTACTCTGTCTCTCTTCATACCTTAATCTTACGGTGCTGTTACGATGAATCTTATGGTCGTTCTTATGGCGGTGCCTTGCGACTTTTCGACACTACAACGAGACTCTCGTCGGTGAGAGTATGGAGGTAAGGGTGTTTATGGAAGAAAACGCTGGCAGCAACTCACCCAGGAAATCCTTTCTTCTTCTTCATATCGCACTCTCTCTCGCTCCCGCACCGCATGTCACAGATGACGCCCTCACCCCTTCTCAATGCCCCTTCCGCTGTTGCAGGTGTGACACCGCAGCAGTGGGAGGAGGCAAAGAGACTCTTTTATCAGCTGGTGGCTGATTTCAAGAGCCGCGCCATGGATGCCGCAAAACGTGCTGAGATCGTTCACCTTCTCAAGAACTGGGACGTGCTCAACGTCAAGCAGCGGCGTCTCTACGGGGGGGGCAACCACAACTATTGGAAGAGCAAGTACGAGCTCGCGCCCACGCTGCCCAACAAGCCAGCAACTCTCCTCTCCAAGGCCACTGGCAAGCGCGTCGTGGTGTACGAGGAAGCCTTCGACTCAGTGAAGGTGGTCCACGAGAATAGTGAGTGCGCCCGCCTCCCCCCACCCGCCTCCCGCCTCCCCTGCCCCTCACACCTGACGCCCTCTTCCTTGCCTGTGCTTGGTAGAATTGCATGCGAAGGATGTGCAGCTGTACAAGGCCGCGGCAGAAGCGTACGGCGACTCTGTCACGCGCAACATGTGCCTCGCCTTTGTCAAGTGCTGCCCTGTGTGCGTGTCGGCGCGAGTGCGGAAGGCAAAAGCCGCAGGGCACAGACCAATCATCACACACGGCTACAACTCAAGGGGGCAGGTGTGCGGAATGCGTGCGCGTGCGCGTCACACCCAGCACCAACACCCCACCAACGCCTTTCGCGTCGACCCTCCTCTCGTTTGCAACAAGGTCACTCCACATACTGAACAAGTTGACTCCACGCTCAACATGTTAACTCCACGCTCAACAAGTTGACTCCACGCTCAACAAGTTGACTCCACGCTCAACAAGTTGACTCCACACTGGGGCAGGGAGAGAGGGAGAGGGAGGGGGGAGGGCGGGGGCAGGGAGGGAGAGAGGGAGGGAGAGAGAGATGAGGGAGAGAGAGAGAGGGAGAGGGAGGGAGGTTTCTCATATGTCTAATGGGTGTTGACTCGTAGGTGGATCTCATTGATCTGCAGAGCATGCCGGACCGCGCGTACAAATGGCTCCTTGTCTACCAAGACCACGGGACCAAATTCTGCTCCTTGCGGCCGCTCACAACAAAGCGCCTCGACGTCGTGGCGTGCGCCCTTCTTGACATATTCACAACTCGGGGATTCGACGAGGATCGTCCTGCCCGGTGCCGTGGTGCAGAGCGGACGGCCGTTGCCTTCGCCGCACGACCCCCACAGCCGTAGAAGTAAGAGCTGAGGGGTGCTTGGAGTGATTCGATGTGGTAAAGTGTCCTTCCCACCCTTGAACTGGTGAATGCTTGCGGATCTGGTATCGGCCACCACTGAAGAATTTGTGTAGACTGACCATATTGTCCAGGTCCCACCAGTTGTGGGAACGTGTGGCCCGCTCGGCAGCCACAAATTCGAAGGAAAGGTTTTCATCGAATGCGTCGAGTCCATTCGATGATGTGTTGCACCCTTGAGCGTCGACGCGCGCGCTGGTGTCATGGAGATGGAGATTGCGGTGACCTCTCGGCGGGGGTACCACGTTAGAACTCATAGCGTCGTATGACATCTTGTTAGCTAGCATTCCTAGCCACATACACCGGACGAGCCATGCGCCAACCGCGCACACCCCCATCGCGGGGTAGGGGCTCCGTTGCCGTCGAAGGGCTACGGTCCCGCAGCACTAAGGTTATACTAACACAACAATAAAACTCTGACGAGTATTAATACATCAACACAGATCGTTATGGCATCGCAGAAGACGTCCAAGGTGCCATCGACCGCTGGCACGTGCTGTATCGCAATCCGCCGCCGCACACTCCATGTTCTCCCATGCGGCCCTCTTGTGCGGTGTGCATGTAGTGCCCGTGATGCCGCCCGGCGTGAGTGTTGAGCTCTCGTTTGGTAGTGCGATGAATGCACGTGAGCGCAAGAGCCTCAGTCACCAGTTGGTGCGGGCATATGGAGCCAACCGTGCGGCCGCCAAGCCATTGCAACTCTCATTTTCTGGGCTCGCCGAGGCGGAGCGCTACCCAGATATGCTGCCTGCCGACGGGAGTCTCTCACGTTGGACAGGGGCCCACCGAGTGCTTGAGCGAGCTGAGGATCACTGGGACACAGATGAGCTGGTCTGGCTGAGCCCTGACGCCTCTGAACCAGTCTCAATTCTATCACCCTCTATGACATACGTAGTATGCGGCCTGGTTGACAGGAGTGTTGCATCCGGCGCAAGTCTCGAACGTGGGCGTATGGTTGGTGCAAAGTGTATGAGGTTGCCTTTGCGAGAGTACGCACCGCGCAGCGATGTGCACCCCATTCTCTCTGTGGTAGACGTCGTGAAAATCCTGGCATCTGTGAACTCTGGGCAGTCTTGGACCGAGGCTCTAGCAGCCACCCTGCCAAAGCGATACATCCGACGCAGAGAAATGGAAGAGACAAGGAGGAGGATTGCAGAGTAGCGTAGGGGAGATTGGTTTCGAAAAGTCATGTGTGCATAGAGCATGGCCTTCATGGATCAGGCCTATTAACATTTCTATTGGTCGAAACAATATGCGACGCTTTGGTTTCTAGAGGATGCTATCACTGGATTACAACACCCCTGCATAGTGAGCTCAGCCGACCTGTGTCCAAGCTCACTTCCCTCACCTTAAGCACGTCACCCATAGAAGACTTGGAACGCGTAACCGCTTCGCATCGGCATCGGCGGCGACACAATTACACAATTCGCATATTCGGGGTCGTCACCGCGAAGACTCTACCTACCTATAATAATCTATCTGAGCATTAGTACCACTACTCTCACTAGCCCGGTACTAACACGACAGCCCTCAGCGCACCTGCCCGTACACCTTGGCGCGTGCTGTTGTCACAGATACATACTCCTATGCACCCTTCCACATCTCCCCCCTCGCAGGCCCCCGGCTCCCATTCTAACTCCCCACAAGTTAAAATGAGCGAAAACCCATTGAGGCGGTCCGGTCGACGCCGGCCGACTCTCCGGGAAAAAGCACCGGGGGGGGGGGGAGGAACCTCTCGTCAAAAAAGGAGAACGGCCCTTACAGCTCGCGCCGCGAGCGGTCCTCGAAGAAATAAATGTCTGCGCCCCCCGATACCTGCCACAGGGACGTCTTGAGCCACTCCCTTCTTCTCGCCTCTCCTGTCGCCAGCCGCCCCCCTTCGCCCGTTTGCTAACGCAAACGGGGCTCGTTTCTCACCACACTCCATCGGGGGGGGTGCAAATCCCCCCCTCTCCCTCGTTCCATTCTCTTCCGCCCCGGTCCCTGCGGCGCGTCGCCATGCGGCGCGCCATGGCCTGCTCTCAGAGGTCCTTCAGGGGCGCCCAGAGGGCCAGCAAGGGCAGCTCAGGGGGCAGTGGAGGCTGGGGCTCAGCCCCTGGCCCCCCCTGCCTCTCCCTCGCTCGCCTCGCTGGCCTTGGGTGCCGCCCTGAGGCCCCTGTCTGCCTGGCGACCAGGGATGGGGGGGGGAGTCAGTACGAGAGCAGGCCCATGCGGGCCTGGGAGTGCGGCTCGCGGCCCGCGCCCACTAGGGGTCTGGGCTGTATTGATGAGTGCCCTGCCCCTGCCAGAGGGCAGGGGCTGGGGTTGAATGTACGGGCCCACCCCGGGGGGTGTCCGCAATGGAGAGAGGGGGGCGCGAGGCCCCCATTGACCCCCACTTATAAAAGTAGGTTAGACTCTACCTACCTAGCGAGATGCCCCTCCACCTCCACACAATGCATCTTTGAGACACTGGCCACCCTGTCAGGATTCACGCCCGACGCCAACAAGACTCAGACGCAAAAAGCGAGAGATAGACTAGTTGTCTAGTTGTCTACCCCGTCAAGACAACGCCCGACAGCCGACAATCTAACTAAAGTTAGTCTAAAGGTTAAAGGTTGGGATAGGGATAGATAAGAGATAGGTGGGGGGAAAATATTGTTATAGTTTTAGCGATGGAGCGCGCGCCGACCGCTCCCACCTCCCAGCCCCCCGCCTTCACGACGCCCCAACGGGGCCGACCCAAGCCGCCGGCCGGACTTTGCCCTCGCCTCCTTTGTCGCCTCCCTTGTCGCCTGCTTGCCCCTCACCTGGCTTACCTCATTGCGTGCTCCTAGCGTTTTAGCTTATGTCGAGCGTTCAGGTATCGCCGGTGCAAGGAACCACCCCCTTGTGTGGCCCTCATTCCCCCTCAGGTGTTGGCCGTTGGATTATATCGTGGCGCTGCTTTACTTCGGTCTTCATCAACTCACTTAAGGGTTTTCGAAAGATTCCTTCCTTATTTCTGTGCGTAACTGTCGCCCCGTCGGATCGTCCGTCGCCCCGTCGCTCTCTTGTCGGCATTCTCTTCCTTGTTCGGTCTGTCCGCAGGTCCCTGTGGGTTCCGTGATAAGGATACGTAAGTGTGGAGAGTGTTGGTTGATGTGAGTGTGGTGCCGTGTCGTCGGTCCATCGGACACTATCCGACTTTCGTCTGTCGTTCGTCGTTCGTCGCTCTCGCTCTCGTTCTCGTTCTCGTTCTCGTTCTCGTTCCCGGTCTCGTCCCCCGTTCTCAACACTACCTCAGTACCAAACTTCTCCACTCCCACAGCCTCAGCCTATCCACCGCCAATCGCCCAGCAATGTCCGCTCCGTCCTCGCGCTCGCCCTCGCCCAAGCCCGTCTTCCCGCCTTCCTCTGCTGAGGAGGTGGTTGAGCCCGCCATTCCATCAGTCCCGGCCATCTCCGCCTCGCCTCCCGCCGATCATTTCCCTTCCGTATCGTCGCATATCGAGCCAGTGGTCATGCTCGATCCGTCAGGCCACAACCGCACAAGAGGCGAGCCAGGCTGCCCCTTACAACACCCACACACACCCTAGGGAGGGAGGGCCAACAAACAACCGTATACATCATACACCTCCGATTCAAGATCGTAGGAACACACGTAAATGTGACGCGTGTGGCGCGACCGGTGTCGCACGCACCTGCTCGGCCTCTGCTGGCTGCTGGCTGCTGGTGGTCGCAGTCGCTTCGCCAGCGACTGCTCCATCGGGATTGGGGGGGCGCCCTCGGCGGGGGACCCGAAGGAGAGGGGAGGCGCACCGGCGTGCTCCATGGCAGCTGACTATAAAGTTTGTTGAGTTGTGTAGAAGAGTAGAAGATGAAGATGAAGTGGAAGTGGAAGTGGAGTTGCTGTGGATCTTGCTGTGGATCGTTACCGTCACCGGGAATTATTGCGCGTTTTCAAATGTGAGCACCGTTCTATAATCCAAATTAGCGGCCCGTCCAAAGCAGGTTCAAGGAACATTGCATAAGAATGAGCCGAGTTAAACCATAATTTATTCAACCCTGGACAAATACACCACTCAGAATACATTGGTGCTCAGAACCTCTGCAAGACGCGCGCACAAATGCATGCCTAAATGAATGACATGCCCAGTAACATTGCTGCAACTAAATGGCGCACATGGTTTGGGAGGCGGGCAGACGAAAATCTCACGGAAGAAATTCTGCGCCTCATCTCAAACACTGGTCGACATGAGCAACTATAACTCATTCATCGGCACGATAAAACCCTATACGCCATCACGGGTTCACACTAGGAAATTGGGCGTCGGCACGCCGGAAGACCCCCTAGGTCGCTGGCCAATGTGTCTGACCTCGCTCCCGACAGTCACACGGCACGCATAGCCGCCGCAGACTGCCATGTGAGCCTCACAGCTGAGCGCAGGTCCCTGCGCGGAGACGTGCCAGGCAAAGCCACACATGCCAGCAACGACAGCTGTGAATCCTGCAGGCGGGCGCCCTTATGGTGAAAAAGTCGCCTTATGAACTTTTTCGAACGGAGCGACCACCTTTCTCTCCCGGGCCGCGCCCCTTTCGGCCCCATGCCCTTCTGATCGGCCGATCTGCACCGCCTTTCCCCAACTTCATCGCATCTCCACAAGACGGTGCGATGGTGCGCTGTGCGCGAGTGCGACCGGGAACCACACATCTACTGGCCGCTTCACCAGCCGCTTAGCGCATCACAGCGCTCACAACAGCCACCAGGCCCCATGGCAGCTGGAGGGGCTTGGCGGCCTCGCGCGCCGCCCCGCCCTCCTCGCCATGGCGACGCCACCTTACAATAAAATACTCGACTGATGGATCGATCCATCGTCGCCGCAACATCGCCGGCGGCGCCGATACGACCCAACACCTCCACAGCTCCGCGTTCGCCATCTGCTCACATGGGTCGCAACTCGGGGTCGGGCATGGGATTCAAGGAGCCCATGGCGCAAAAGTTTCGGAAAGACACCGGGCGGCATCATGCCCACGTACAGCGGCGAGCAGTACAGGATGTACATGAGCGCGCAATCGCCAGGAAGCAAACGTTTCCTTGGCGTCAGATGATCCTCATATCGATTAGTTTCATGTCTTTCTGCACAATGCTATTCATGTACCTGAAATTTCTCGCGGATGACGATGAGGATGATGATGAGGTCACGTGATGCATCGCCGGAGATGAAGCTTGCCAGTGATGCAATTTAGGGCAATAGGTCCAGACCCAACCCAAGGCATCCCCCAAGGCATCCGGTTGCAACCTGGAGTTTTCAAGAATCATAGGCAGAATGAAATCGGGGCAGTGGTCTTCGTAGCCACACAGCTTTGCTCTTTATACACTTAGATTCTTCGGAACTGCTGTGGATAACTGCATGACACCATTTCTAGAGCAAGGGCACTATTGACGGCCTTTTTCGACGCAAAGCCTTGTTGGAAGCTTTGTTGATCACTTGCTTGCTTGCAGTACGTAGGGAGACGAAGCGAGAGTGCGGGGCGAGGATAATACACCGCGCGCGTTGTGATGGCATCGCATGTAATGATCACATAGGTGAGGGCCACCGGAGGGGGCCACTAGGCCACCTTTAAGCCCACCTCTTTCTCCTTGTTGAAAACACCTACTCTTTCCGCGTTTTGTGCTGATCACCTAAAGCCATCGAGCTCTGCGAATCGCCAGAGGCTGACCAACCAGTTCAAGAGGGACCACGAATCTTTGTTTGGTCCAACGAGGCTCGGTTGCTACATATGAATGTTCTTTCGACGTCGAGGGCTTGAGGCACTCCTCAGCAGGTGATTGTAGCGCAGTGGGCCCAGGCTCACAACGCCATGGGTACACGTGAGTGTGGCTTGCCACTGCAGCCGCAAACAGAAGCCCATCGGTCGATTTGGTTCCTTGTCGTGGTATACACGCTGTAAGACGAACATATCGCATGGTAGGAAGTGGGGTTGAGGCAACCAAGGTGAGCTCCTTGACCGTTTCGTCAAGCATTCTCAACGCACGGGGAGGACGGACCGTGTGGCATTGTGGGGTAGTGGAGCCATTTCCATTTGCCATTTGATGCATTGCATCATAGTGTGCGGCCACGATTGGTTCCTGGCCCGACAAACTCATGAATGATCACCTCAATGCATAGTCTAGCCGTGTATGCGAATGATGTGTTGTGAGGGGTGGGAGATGGATTAGGGGTTAGGGGTAAGAAGTAGCCACCTACTTTAATAGTAGGGGTCAGAGGACGGCGCCTCGTGCCCTCCACCCCCCAACCTACTTTTCAGGGGCAACTTCCTGATAGTGCGAAATCAACTACTCTCAGCGGGATCAACTATTCTCAATAAAAGATTGGAATACCCACTGCCCCCGACGAATACACGCTGGACGAAAAAAACGCCCCTCGACGAGATCGAGGTAGAGCACCTTACGAAGGCGCTACGCAATGCGAAACCCAAACACCGCCGACTCGCGGGACCCGTGAACTGGGAGAAGAGAATGCCGATCCCCGAGGGCACATGGATACACCTTGCTAAACTCAACTATCGTTAAAACGATAGGGCCATGGAGCGCGCCCCGCTCCCCTCCTCTCTCTCCGCCCCCCCCCATCGCGCTGGCCGACCAAGCCATGACCGACGCCCTGCAGCCGCAGCGACCTCCAGCCGGGGCCATGCCAGCCCAGGTACCCGCGTGCCACGACCCGAACCGCGGCCCCAGAGACGGATGGACAGCGCACACCGCAACACCACACAGAACACCAGCACAGCGCGGCCAGCACAGACAAGCCCATGCACACCCAGAGCCACTGAGCTCAGTCCCCCATAGGGAAAGCCTTCGGGCTGGGCCCCTACAAAGCCGCGGCACTGACCGAGTGCGCAAGCACGAGGCGCAGACCCTGCCGGTCAGTCAGACCACCATCAAACCACCTCTGTTTGTCAGGTCTAGATTCCAGGTTTCCTCCTTTCGGGTAATCTTGACCCAAAGGAGCCAGGTCGCCTGTCGCTCGCTGCGCGCTTGTCTCAGGCCCTCGGGTTACCTTCAGGAGGCTTATTTAGCTTCTTGCAAGGCTTGTCGTTTCTGGTTGGCTTCCGGTTCTCTCTTGGGACTTGCGCTAACTTTCGTTGTCGTCCAGGCCCGTTCTTCGTAGGTTCTGCTTGGCCCGACCGTCCAAGATGATGGTCAATGATATTTATTTACCAAAATAGACGAGAGGCTGTGACAAAAAGGGGAGACTCAGCGACCAACCAAGGATAACAAGAGACCGTGGGGGTGGGGGGCGTTATGCCCCCGCCCGAGAGATCCAATGGGGAAGGCCGAAGGGCCTGACCCCCACACAGGGACGGACTGGACCCGTGACCCCCACAGATAAACACAAGAGGCCTGCCCCTCCCATCCCCCAAACGCGAGGCCCAAAGTAGTGTACATGGGCCGACCCCCTAAACCGAAGGAAAAGGAACGAGGGGGGGAGCGGGCGGGGGAGCGGCGGTAGGGGTATAGGCGATGGTGTGTCGAATCTCTGAGACATCGCGAATGCGACATGGTGCATGGTGTCGGAAGCACGGGAGAGTGTGTGTCACTAGTAGCTTAGCGGGCACCTTCAAGAATGTTTTTTTCGTTGATCGCACGGGTGGTCCTAGTCAGCTGTTTGGGGTCCAGATGCGTGTGCCTCGCTCCCTCCCCCCCCCGCGGGACTCTGTGCGTGCGCATGGAAGCTTCCGCGCGCGCGTCACGGAGGCGCATCCCCCGCGGGGGGAAGGCCTGACGGCGTGCACTTTGGTGATTGCAACTCACCCCCCCCCCCCCCCCCACTCCCCGCCGCCCCTGGTGCACGCCTCTCTCGCGCCCCTTCGTCTCTCTCTCCTCTTCCCCCACAAGCCTCGCTCCTTCGCCATGGGCCAGTACTTTGTCTTCATCGCCAAGCGACTCGGTCACCGCACCTACGAGGAGATCCGCGCCCCAGCCTTCAAGTTTTGCGAACACATGGAGGAGGGCATGAGCGGCGCCATCTTGGCGATGCTGCTCGTCACAGCCTCTGGCATGGGCCGTGGATGTGGGATGTGGAGACTTCCGCGTGGATCTGGCCAAGGAACGCTACCCGTCGATGTGGGCCCTCATCAAACCATACATGGGCCGTTGGTGCAAGGCAAACCTCATGCTCGTCGGCGACTACTCCGACGAGTACGACAGGATCCCCAAGACCAAGTACATTGGAGACGAGGCCGCCGTCGCGTACCTCTGCATGGAATACATCACGGCAGTCGCGTACGCTGAAACGGATCCCATGGTGCAAGTGCACCGAGCAGCTGGCAAACTCTACATGGAGAACAAGAAGGCCGTCCTCGCACGCGTCACGGACCTCGCCACCCAAGATCAGCCAAGCGACATCGTCGCCTGCCAGCAGAACGACATTGAGGAAGAGGGATGTGAGAAAAAGACGAAGAAGATGAAAACTCAGCCCGCGTAGCTGGGGGGTTACTGCGTGTGTAGAGAGTGGGGGAGCGTGATCAGCTTTGTACTCATCGTCCTCGTAATAATAATATTACTGTGGCTATCCAAAAACAAAACAGCACCCGTTGATAAGAAAAAAAACTGGCCCTCTTTTGACGGAACGCGACTTGATAACCAATTGCCAATGGCCAATGGGGAGAGAAGAACTCAAATTCACATTCACCTTCCATCTCCTCCCGGCTCTCGGTGTGTTTGCCCTTGCACACACCGCATCAGCTGCCGCTCAACAAGAGGGCTCGAGGGCTCGGTCTCCATCCGAGCTCCCTCTTCCAAGATTCTTCCTTCTTTCGATACTTTTCACTTTTCATGTTTTGAGGTCCAGGCTTCCCTCTATTTTTCCATGGGGGTAGCAAGCCCATTCCTGTGTTAAGCATGCAACTCTACCTTGTCCTGCACAGACGAACTGTCTACTACACTCGCAACCTGCCCTGCCACACCTAAATTCCCAAGACTCACAGCTCTATGGATTGCTCTACCTCACTTGCTTGGTGTTGCTGCTTGTAGACTTGAGAAAGGTCTTCCAAATTGCCCTCTGATTCACCTTCCTCCTCTTCTCCAGTTTCTGCATCTGTATCATCATCTGGAGATGCATCCTCCTCTGCCTCATCCGAAGGGATGTCAGCGACGTCCGACTGAGTGGCTTCTTCCGGCACTCTCTGGACCTCAGCCTGCGATGCTACACTGGAAACAGACGCGGCAAGTGGGCCTCCATACCTCCTGTCCCTGAGTTTCTGCCGACGGACTTCGCGCTCCTCAGCAGTGAGACATGCGGTGAACAAACGGCCGCGTCGCACATCTATCTCTCCAGGCTCAAGCTCCTCTTCGCCGTAAATCTTTTGGTAGCACGCCTGACTTTGGCAGCGGAGAATACAATTTGCTCTCTCATCCTCGTCGTGATCCTTGCAGTTGCTCCGCTCGCATTCGCGTCGTCTTGCTTGCACCGCGCGTGAGGTGCGATGGGCCTTTCGTGCGTCGACCCCACCCAGATGTGCAAACAGCCCCAATAGAAGGAGTGCGAGCATCGGCGGCGCTGCCGCAGACATGGTCGGCTGGTCGGCTCATTCTACTTTTTCTACTCTATCTACTAGAGGCTGCCGCTTCGTGCGCGTGCCCGCTTCGTGGGCGTGCCCACCGCGGGGGAAAGCAGAGAAAAAAGTTGTTATGCTAGTCTTCATTTAATTTTAAAATACTGCTCTATATACAACTGTGGACATTTGATCGCTCAATTCGACTGATGTCCCACAATTGACGGAACGACACCTAAGCGCTCAGTATGGCGGATAGACTCGCTTAACCGCACATAGATCACCGCCGCGATTCACTCACCTACCTGACCTCAACCCTCAGACCCAATGAAACACATTCACTTGTCCCCCTGATTCAAAAAGACAACGCTAAACCCGGTAGCCCGATGGCGCAGGAGGAAGTTGAGGAAAACCTATCAGGGATCGGAACACGCCCCCTGCTGCAGGCTGAAGGAAACCCCATACACCATACACCCAGCCCCTAGGTAGCGCACGAGGGACGGGCCGCAAGGCAGGTGGAGGGGGAGCGAGAGTAGCGGGCGTGGCTGCATAGTTAAGGTGCTGAGTCGCGCGCGCGGCGAGAATGTTAAGAAGTTTTCTCTCTCTCTCCCTCTCTCTCTCCCCCCCGCTGTTTCCCCTTCTCACGCGCTCACCCCGTTTACGTTAGACGTTAGTGTTCTACGTGTTACTGTGAGCAACTAAGTTTATACTTGGTTGACCCATGGGGGGGCACGAGCCCCCCCCTCTCTCCACTCCTCCCCTGCCATGGGGGAGGAACCACCCATCCTCCTGGCATGCCTGATGGCTTGCCAGGAGGCCACTGCCCTACTGACCCACTCTCTTCCCCACAGGCTCGCCCCATTCGCCCATCCTGGCCCCTCGTGACCAGCCCATTGCTCCAACCCCCCCTCCCCCCCTGGTCGACAGGCAGACAGGTGCAGACTGGGGGCCCCAGAGGCTCGGGAGCGCCAGCGAGGGAGAGGCAGGGGAGGCCAAGGCCCAGCCCCAGCCTCCTCTGCCCCCTGAGCTGGCCTCCAGGAGCCTCCAGAGCCGCCAGAGGGCAGCTGGAGGCCTGCCGCAGGCGCGCCATCGCGCGTGCCGCAGGAGAGGGGAGAGAGAGCGCGGAAAAGGGGGTGGGCGCGAGCGAGAGCTCCGCCCACCGGAAAATCGGTAAGTCTCGCGCCTGTTTACAGGATAAGACGAGACAGAGTGGGCCGCCCACTCGGAGACACAGGAGGAAGGGGGGGAGAGATCACCGGGGGGTGGCGCGGGCCACCGGACCATATCTAAGCCCTCCACCCCAATCCCCCTAGTAGTGTACGGGGGGAGCCGCCTGATGGCGGGGGGAGAAGGGCCGGGGAATGGGGGTGTAGAGAGTATGCTACGTGCTACTTGTAGTGGGTAGTGGTTCCATTCGCCGCGAGTGCGGTAAGAATATTAAAAGGTTTTTTTTTACGTGTTACTGTGAGTGTGCGTGAGATAGTGGTGTTTGGGGTTTTTGTAGAAGAGAGAATTTTATCCGGTTCTGTGACGAGGAGAGCGCGAGCGATGGCGTCGCTCCTCTCCATTTCGGCCGCCCTGCTGGTCACCGCGATGGTGCCAGGGCGATACAGAGCTAGGAAGGAGGGAGGGGCCGCGGCTCGCCGCGGCCACACTCGCTTCGGCGGGAGGGATTAGCGCTCTGGGCTCCCATTCACGAGTGTGCCCCCCCCCCCCCCCTGCGTTGCTTTTACCCGAAAGGGGTTTTCCCCCAGCGTGGACTCGAGGAGAGGAGAGAGGACGCGCTGGGGTGCGCGGGGTGCTCGGTGCGTGCACTGGGGGGGGACAAATATCGAGGGGAGGGGGCAGTGCCTCCTCCCCCCGGTATCACTCGGACACCAGGCTCGTCAGGCATGGCGGGATTCCGGGACTGAAAAAGTTGTGTCCAATTAGCTAGTGGGGTTGGCTAGGACATAGCTTTAATTATTTTAGTTTACTACTGTTTCTTTATCAACCAAGGCGATAATACTTCTACCACAACAAAGCTGCTTGATGCACATGATGCTAGGCATGTCATCTCTCAATCTGCGCGAGGTCTGCATAGTCCCTTTAAGATAAAGCATCGAAAACAGTCACGTGAGCAAGCTAGCTATCTCGTTAGAGATGCAGGTTTTCAATGGCTGAGACGAGTCCCACAAGGTGCTATGGGGCATAGAATGCTTGCTACCAACTTTTAGGCACCAAATCTTGGGCGTGCGTCTCCGCAGGCGCTTCTTCATTTTCTCCCATGAGCATTGCAAGCATCTCCTTCTTCCTTTTTGCGAGGATAGCCTGTTCTATTGCAGCTCGGTCTGGAAGCTCACGGAGAACATTCTCATCCTCGCTCCCAGCAACCGCTCCCCCTCCAGTCCCATCTTGGTCAGCTTCGCTGTCGTCATCCTCGTCTTCCATACTCTCCCCAGCAATTCGCCGTGCAGCCTTGGCAGCATGCCACTCAGCCTGTTGTTTGTGCAGCGTCTCTGCTTCCGCCGCTCGTTCCAGCTCTTCTAGTACACCATCCTCCTCATCCCGATACCTAATAGCGTTGGCAGCATGGACAATGCGGTGGAGGTGCAGGCTTGTCAAGCTGTTGGCACGGCCACAATCAGCCCTCGCAGAGTGCCCGGGCGCACTTGTGCGTCCACACTCTACCACAAGTGATCATGGACTGCGATGATCCGAGCAGGCCAGGCCGTATGCCAGGGGCGGCGGGGCCTTCGCACCCATAGTAGTCTGCATCAATTCCTTTCATCAACTCAAACCTTGTTCTCTTCTCTCGATCTGGCGCCTTCTTCTTGAAGAGTTCGCGCACACCGGGCAGGTTTTTGGCTGCGCCGAAGTACCGATATCCTCTCCCAGGAACAACCTCCTCAGCCTCTTCCTCACCAAAAAGCTGCGGCGCGGTTCGGAAGTGGTCGGCACCGCCGAGTTTCTTGATTTGCCGCTCCCAGTGCCCCTTCTCACGTATGAGCTTGTTGATTTGGTCGTTGAGGTCGCGGACGCGATGTTCATCGAGGCCCTCGTTTTGAATAAGCGAGACTTTCTTCGACAACTCACGGATTATCTGGCCACGATACCTGCGGAAGGCCAAAGATGACGGTCACGGGTCAGATGAATGGGTGCCACCCAGCTCTGCCGGCGGCAAGCAAGTGGCTGGTGGCCGGCGCACATCTCGCAGTCGTTGACGTCCTCGCACTCACTGGCCAAGTACGGTCGTTGCGACTTGTCCGGCCGGTTCGCATCGCGCTTCGCGGTGACGAATCGATTGAGAAGCGCCTGCGCCTTCTCCTCGTTGCGCGCCATGGGCGGCGCGCGGCGTGGCGCAGCGCCAGACCGCCACGCTCGACGTTTTACTCCTCTACATCGCAATATCTAAAGGAGCTCCCTTCCCATCCGTGTGAGCCCTTTAGCTTTGAGAATTGAGAATTGTAGTCTTGTTGGGCTAGCATCCATAGTCACGGCGTATGGACCACTGCCACCGGCTGTGCCTATTGCGCTTTTCGCCCCAATCCTCCCGGTCACGACACGGCTCGCCCCGACCACCCGGACAGTTGGCGATATGGGACGGGCGATGGCGCCCATTCGCCATTTGCCATTCGCAACGTGCCACTCTGAGAAGAGGGGGGGGGGGGGGCGAGCTACTCACGAGACGTTTTATTTTTACGTCTACGTAGAAGATCAGAACTGCTTGTAACTAGGGATGGCGATGGCGGCCGTCGCGCCGTCGCTGTTTGATTGCCTGCTTGCCATAGAGGATTAGCGCGGCCACCACAACCATTTTCAGCAAGCTCATGAGGTCGGTGTTGTTGGTCATGCACAGAGAGAGAATGAGAATGAGAGCTTCTTAGGTCCGAGGTAGACACGGGAGGCTACAACGCTAGGTCCCAAAAAGGAAAAAAAAACTTCTTAATGTTCACTCCGCGCTCGCGGCCTTGCGACATTCTCCCGACAGCCACGCCCGCGTCCCTTAATACTCCCTTACACTCGCCTTGCGGCTCGTCCCCTCGTGCTCTACTTAGGGGCTCCATGTTCGGGGTTTCCAGTGGCAGGCGGCGTGTACCGGTCTCCGATGGTCGATTTCTCGGCCTCCTCTCGCTCCATCGGACGATCGGTTTTTCTTGCGGTCCTCGTGGTTGGTGGCACATGAGGGTGGGTTTGGGCCTGTGTTGCGCATTGGGCCTGTGACGTGGGATCATGAGTGCGCGGGGTGCGGCGTTTGTTGGAAGGTTAGGCTAGTTTTTCCGCCATGTCGAGAGCTTGTGCCACCAAGGTCAGGTTTGTGTTCATTGCGAGGGCACCTTTGGTGTTCACTATGAATATCGGGGCGCTAAGGTCCCGTGCGTCCTTGATCTTTGGCCTTCTGCCTCGGGAGGCTTGCTTGGTGCGCGCTAGCGAAGTTTTGTTCGAGGATTCGAGGCCGCGTACGAGGAATGTGAATCTGGTCAGGGTGCGTTCGATGACGGGGATGTGGTGAAAAGTGTAATTGTCATATTCGACCTTATAGAAGTCAGTTATTATAAATCTCCATGCTATCAAGTATAGGGTTCTGAGGCTATCGGGCGTCGGTGTGCTCGGGTATACGAACAGTTTGTCCTTCACTTCTTGTATCGCCGTCCTATTGTGTTCCGGGGTGAATCCTGCTGCTGCTTCTATAGTAGCAAAGATCTGTTTTGTGGCGGGGCATCTGGCCAGGTGGATCGAGCTCTCTTGATGTTTTCCGCATAGTCTGCATTTCTTCGTGGTCGCCATATTGAAGCGGTTTCGTGTTCCCAGTCTCCTGTGGGTGATGTGCTTGAAGTGTGGGTGTTTGTCTGTGTGTTTCAGTAGGGGCAAAGTGTATAGGCTGGCCACGTGTTTCCATTCTTCTTGGGTTAGGTCGATTTTTCGTGCCCATGCCTCACGTGCCGGTTGGGGCGTGTTGCCTAGGGTTTTCTCCTCTAGTGCTCGTGTTATGTCTGAAACTGTAACGCGGTCGAGTGGTGTTGTGGCTTTCCAAGCTTCATTGCGTTCCCTGCGTTTGGCGGCTTCTGCCTCGCATTCGCAAAGGCGGTGCATCGGCGTGAGGCCGCGTGCCATTTCGGGGCGCCAACCCTTGCAGCCTTTGAGGGAGCCGTGAACCGCGAGCTTGTGCGGCGATTGCAGGGCGGGGGGCATTTGCAGGGGTTTGCACGCCCGAATGGCGTAGTTGATGGGGACTGTCTTGCCGTCGATCGATAGTAGCAGCTTGCGCGGAAAGTTTCCGTTTAGAAAGGTCCCTTGCGTCGCCGAGATGTAGAGGTGCCAGCGGGCTGAGTGGGCCACCTTGGACACGAAGGTTCCGGATTCTCCTTCGAGCTTCATGCGCTCGCGGTTGCCTTTGAGGAATGTGAAGCCATTGCTTTCGATCGCCTTGACGATAGTGCTTAGGGTGATTTTAGATGCTTGCGCTAGGCCTTCTGCTTCGACGACTACGTGTGCCGCTACGTCTTGAAGCGCGTCGTATAGGGCCTTGCGGTTTGAAGTGCCTTTTTTGTTGATCTTGTCTTCGATCGAGTCGATTTTAGTGCGTACGGCTATGTCTGCGCCTTGGATGCGAATGGTGGTTTGCTCACCGTATTTTGCCTGGAATTGTTGTGCGCAATCTTCGTTAACTGCGATGTGGGATCCTTGTTGGATGTGGGGATGCGGACTTCGAATCCCTTGTCCGACGTAGTTATGCCACCCTCAGTTAAGACGACCACAGAAGGCGGCGAAGGCAAACGACCTGAGGATGCACGTTTAATGAATTTGACAGGCGCGTATTTGAAATTGTTGTTGATCCATGTCACGAAGTTTGCGCACTCGGGGAAATACATGGATTTGACTTGCGGCAAGAGCAGCTTCGCAACATTTCTCTCAGGGCAGTATACGACCTTCACATCATCTCTCTCCGCAGCTACATTGATGGCATCGTAAAACTCTTTGTCTGATATGCTCAACACATCTGCTGCTTGACTACAGCGCTGTTGAGCATCTCTTGGTGACCTTCTGATAAAGCACCAGTAGTGGGTGAGGTACGCGGCAACATCTTCATTCAATGCGAACAGCCCATCAACGTGCTTGGAGTTGGGGCCGATTTCTTTTATGTCGTAGTTGTTGTTGATCAATGCCACGTTAGGCTTCAGTGCATCAACAAGCTTCCTTGCATTCATACAATGCACGCTAGTCCGATTCGAGAACATATACCAGCCGTTTTCCAATGTCGCGGTCAACTTTGCCAAGTCGGGCGGTAGCCCGAGATATTTTCGCGTTTTGACCCGGGCATTTTCTTCTTCTTTCTGTCGTATTTTTATATTGTCCTCAAGTGCATCACGTATCTCGGAGGGAGAAAGGACAGGAGTGGACTGCGACACCCTCGCGACCACGGAGGTGGAGGGCTTCTCGGAGGGAGGAAGGACAGGAGTGGACTGCGACACCCTCGCGACGGAGGTGGAGGGGGGGGGCGGGATATTTTCGTTTATAAATCCACTTAGGATGTCTTTATCGAATGTGGGTAAACTCCGTTCCCTCGTGCTTAGCAGCAAGGAGTCACCAAACATGTATACATGGGTGAAATTTCTAATTTTCAAAGTTTTAAGCTGTTTCACGATTTCGCCGATTTGATTGTATGCAAAATGAAGTCGGACCCCAGAGCCTTCGAATCTCACTCCATTGCCATCTCGGTGCAATAACACGCATTCAGTGACGCAATCGGCGGGCAAAGCTTGAACGCTCATGCCCGGCGCCCCTTGTTCATGTCAGAGGGACAAAAAAATTTTCACCACGCCATCGGCCCGTCGCGCACGGGGAGCCGTTCATTTTTTTGGGGGGGGAAGAACGTAACCTCCTCGTCATGCTCGCGGGTGCTCTTGCGCTCACTCTCCTCGCGTCGGCGCAGCCTTGAAGAATAACGAGCTTAAAAACACTCATACACGCAATCTCGATGACTTCAAATGGAATGGCCTAGTGATGACATTCACACCATCGACGATCTTCGCCGCTACCGCGTGACAAACGTTGAAACCCGTAACGAAACGCACAGACACGGAATACAAACACAAACACGATGTTACGAGGCCTTAAGGACGCGCGGCGTCTTCCTCCCCGCGCGCTTTATTCTTTTTTCGCCGCGCGGACTCACCCCAGCGTTTCGTTACGGGTTTTATATAGCCGACGTGTATGACAAAAAAATCATCTTCGACAAAGTAATGCTGACCGCCTTGTTGGTCACGCTTGGGGTCGTCGCCGCGCTCGTGGCGGTGGTCGTCTTTGTCATCAGGACCGTGACCAAGCGATTATCCACAGCGAATGCAAACTCTGTGAGAATATTTTAAAGGGGCGCGGTCACTTGCACACCAGCCACTCAATATTATGGCTGCTACTAATTCAAACATGGGTAGCCTCTCCACCCTCGCACTCACTCATACTCTCCGCTTTCCTGAGAGAGCGGCTCTATACCGAGTCCTTGTGGTGGTATCGGGGGTCATCGACAATTCTTGTATTTGTTGTTTGAGTCGTGTGATTGTCTCGTTCGCTAGACGGATCTTTTCTAGATACAGCATTTTTTTGTGTTCTAATTGACCAACTTCCGTATTTTTTTAATACTATTTGTAAATACATTAGAAGTCAATTTTACAACATTTAGTATATTAATCATGCGATCGCATAACTCTATACACTCTTCGCTATTTTTTATAATCTTATTATAATTATGGATTTGTTTCGTGAGTTGTTCCACCAAGTCCGTCATTTGTTTGTTGTATTCACGGCCACATTTTTTTTAGAGGGCCGCTCCTCTCCCTCCTTCCTTGGCATCGGCCCCAAATCTTAAAATCTGCCTACGACGCACTTGCTTCCGTTAGCGTATTCATGCGAATGGCTGCCTGGTGCGCGGCGTAGCCGAAGCGCGAGAAGGTCCATGCCGTCTTAAAGGGCGAGTCGACCTCGTAGTCGGCCGCTGTTCCGTCGGCGAGCGCGACGCCGGAAACGTTGAAAAAAAAAATGGACATACGAGTAGATATGCCCTCGAAACGACTTTTGATTGCCCTCGCGGTGGTCGTCGCCACCGTGGTCGCCGCCATCGTCGTGGCGTTGGTACTCACGAATAAGAAGCAGCCAGACAGATGTAAGGATGTGGATGGAGAGTGTGCAAACGATGGAGACTGTTGTCACGATCTCGTGTGTTCCGACCAAAAGTGCCGTACCGTCACACCGTGTATCGAGAAACGGGGGGCGTGCAGTTATGGCGACGAGTGCTGTGAAGGACTTGAGTGCAATGACGAGGGAGTGTGTGAGACGCCATGCCGCGAGCCAGGGTCGGTGTGCCAAAGTAACTCGGAGTGCTGTGGTGAATACACGTGTCGTAGTGGTACCTGCAGATCTGATGACTGATTGGCGAGCACGGAACAAAGTGAAAAGCGCTCACGGAAACTTTTTTCGTTTCGTGCTCATAAATGACACATAGAGACCTTGCCTTGTCGCTCCTTTACCATGGCTCTCCCACACCTGAGACGGGAGACCCAGGTATACACGAGTTCGAAGAGCACTGGCGAAGGATTCTCGCCCCTGAACCCGGTGTCCAAAAGTACGCGACCCGTGACAATGGCGGCGTGGGCTTTGTCGCGTCCGTTGCACAGCGCGATGACGGTAGGCACTTGGTCGATGTGCACGGCGAAGCCTCGCATCACGCGTTCGTGTGCGAGGACATGTTTGTTGGCATCAGCTACCTCTGCCCATTGACTGTATTGTCAGGAGGGTACGACAGAGTGAACGAGCTCAATGAAGCAGGGAACTCTTTGCTCTTCTACATCGGCGACCTCAAGTACGTCTTCGTGGGCATCGAAGTGTTCGAATTTGAGGCCGTCGACGAGATCGTCGCATTCGTATCGCCTGTAGGAGCGAACGACTTTCCGTATCCCTACGCCATCGATAAGACCGGTAGGCATTACCTCATGCTCGAAAAGAAGCAGGGGTACATTGACCCGTACCACAGCTTTTACGACATCGAAAAGAAGTTCAAGCTGACACACGAGGAGTGCGGTATACATTCGATGCGCTCATTGAAGACGATCCTTTCAAGACAAGTGTGAGGAGAGGTCCACGTCATGCGTGACGAGGAGGCCGCTGGAATTTTCATCGA
>CM030931.1:2294600-2311780 GCA_018136815.1 Isochrysis galbana
CCGCGCCTGCCGCCGGCTTTGCCCCTTCCTCATTGCCCTCAGGCCCTATGGGCCATCCCAATTCGTCACTCTCTCTCTCTCTCTCTCTCCGTCCTCCTCTCCTCGGCCGACGGCAGGAAGATTCGTCGAAAACATTCTCCGGTCCCAAGCAAGATATCTTGTGGCTTGTGGGGGGTCTCTATCTTCGCCTTCCTCCTCGATCTAGTGGAGGACCGCGCCCTCGCTCTCAATCCTGTCCTCGCTGCTGACGTCCTTCTTCGCAAATGCGACGGGACCTTCGCAAACGGGGCCGATGGTTTCGCGAAAGACTCGGCGTCGATGGAGTGGGACCGCATGAGGGAGCGCGAGGCCGGCGCTGATCTATGTGAGCTCAGCAAGAATTTGGTTCGCGCCTACATCCGCAAGCTTGGCGATTGGCGATTCCGCGGTTGACTCCACCAACGTGTGGGATCACTCAAACATGGCCCATGAGATCAACCAGAGGTTCGAAGAAATCATTCGAAACGATAAGGTTGATCCTCAGCGCGGCGTCGACAATGCGATTAAATTTGCGGAGGTGTTCGCGGAGACTCGTTTCCGCGTAGAGAACCACGAGCTAGGTCGGTCGGCGCTCTCGTGTGTCAATCTCTGCCAACGGTACCTTAGCCCTTACGAACAGGCCCGGGTGAAGCGTCATCAATCCCGGACCTAGACGAAGCAAACTGTGGCTAACGTACGCTCTAAGGCTTCAAGCGAGGCAAAGAGCGATGCTCCACGGACATGGTTGCCCCCTCCCCCCCAACCCACCTGTTTTTTTCTTTCTTGTGAAGTCTTCCCGCCTTGCTCGCCTCCCCCAGCAGACCCGGCGCGGCGGTGGCCGCCGTCTGCACCCCCTGCCTTCCGCTCGGCGCCCCTCGCTCGCCTCCTCATGCCTCTTGCGCGCCGGTCTTCGGTCGAAGCGTCGCCGGGGACGAGCGCCTACGTCAACATCGGCCGCACGCCCTGGCGCGTCTGCAGCGGCATACCCTTCCCACCAATTTACCCCAATGCTCTAGTGTGGTCACAGCACGATGAGCTCGCCATCTGCACCTCGCGCCGGGTCGTCGTGCTCTCCGCGCGCGCGGCGCACGCGGAGCGCGCATTTCTCCGCGCGGAAGATGTGCTAGCGCACGATGCTGAGCACGCATCGGATATTCGACTCGGGCGCCAAGTGAAGATGAAGACGCTCGAGTCCAGGCCGTGGAGGGATGGGGGCCCATCAGTCGATGATCCCTGCCCGATGCAACTGCAAGAGGCCAGCTTTCGAGCCATCAGTTGGTCACCTCTGTTGCCTGGCGAACCTCCTTCCTGCGTGCTCGCGGTCAGTATTGCCCATCGCACAGGAATCTACCGAGCGCCACAAAGGTTCAGCATGGAGCTCACCCTCACCATCGATCTGACAACGATGATACAATCTGCGATCGCTCAGCAGCAGCAAGACGGCGATGTCGGCAATAAGCGGTCGAAGCAACCTCTCCCTCGATACTGCACCGAAATTAGCTCTAGCACATGGTCAGATTCGTTCCACGTGCAGGCAATGACAACCGACGCAAGATGGTCCGATGAGTCCGATCGGCGGACAGCTGATGCCCCTGCACTGCCTGGCGGCAGTAGTAGCACAAGAGCAGCCTCTAAGGTCAACGACACCGCCATCTACTCCACTGTGAGCCTCCTGGCGCTCGGTGGGCCGCACGTGCTCTGTATCATGGTGCATGAAGTCGCGGGGCTCGTCGGAACAACCGGTCCTGCCTCCACGGGCCAGGCGTTGTCGCTCGCGCAGCTATCTGATGGGCCGGGCACTGAGCAGCAGTCCACATATGTGCAGCGTGCTTCTCGATGGGGAACCGGGTGTATTCTCCAGTGTGGGGAGGGCACTTGCGTCTCGTGCGTTTCGTTCGTCCCTTCCTCTTCTACGAGCATGCGCCTCGCTTCAGGTGGCATGGACGGATCTATCCGCATCTGGCACCTGACGTATACGCACACCAGTGGTGATGACAACGATGCGGGTGTTGGCACCGTGGCTGAGACAGGTTCTTGGACCGTCTTGTCGCCGGATAGACGCCCCGTCCACTCAATTGCAGCTGTTGCCATGATCGGCGACGTGCCACGAACCAGCGCCAGCGAAAGCGATGCTGTGCCCGCAGAAGCGAGCCATTGCGAGTTCCGACCGTGGGAGGCAGGAAGCCCAAGCACTACCGCCAGCACTGACGTACCGGCCCGACTGGCAATGATAGCGTGTCGCGGGAACACTGTGCACGTACTCTCACTTTCACCACCAGAGACATGTACACTCTCCGCACGCCAGACTGGACCGAATATGCAATCCGGGGACGCAGCAACGACGGATGCGCTTGCCACTCGTGCATGGCGCGTAACGTGTGTCGCGACGGAACGGCACTCTCATCAAGTTGGCGCCGTATACATCTCGCAGCACTGCTGGGTTTCCGTTTCCGTCGATGGGACAGCCCTTACTGGGGCTCAGCATATCACCGGTGGAGAGCATGCCAATGCGGATGGGAGGGAAGGTGGCCCGACGGTGGTTGAAACGCGCTCCCTCCCGTTGCTCCAAGGCTCGCTCCTCACGCGGACGCAACAGAAGCGCGTTGGTGAGCCATCTCCCCGCTCTGATCCGCATGTCTTTTTCTTGTATTCGCCAGAGACGTCACCAAAGTGTGACGCTCCGATTCGACAGGATTGTCGTTCAACTGGACGTTAACACCAAATCCAGAGAGCAACTTGCACCCACCACCAATGCTCAGCTAGCACTAGACGGTGCCCTTGATTCATGTCACCCTAAAGAGCGCCCCTGTGTCCCGCTTCTTCTCCTCGCAGAACGCGCACACCTCGACTTGGCAGAGGATGAGGACTCGCGGGAGCCCAGCGCGAGCTTGGGGATTGCGGCCGCAATTTGCGGTGGATCCATGGCTGTACTTCAGCGGATATTTGCGGACAAGATGGGGCAATCTAGATTCGACATGCAGGTGAGATGAGGAAATACGTCTAAGACTCGACCATTACCATACGCGTAGCCTAGCTAACGATTGTATTTCGTCAGTGATGAGTAGCATAGATGGCCCTAGCAGCGGTCACACATCCAGCATATCGGTTTCACACTGGATGTTCATCCTTGCAAAGGCGATCATTGTTCGCTTTGCGCGTGATGCCGTCGACACATGGACAGATGGTGCGCTCCCCTTTGTCTCACTCACGGGCTCACTTCCTTGCCCTCCTCCCCCGTCGGATGGCCTCGCCATACAGGCACGCCTTCTCTTCGCCGCGACTTTTGACCCTGAGCGCACACCTCGGCGTACATCCGGTGCTTCCCAGCCATCGCGTGATTCTTCCATTACGACTTTGGTGGCGGCTTCTCCCCTCGCGGCAACAGACACCTCGGGCGTTTCCCTTTCTGCCGCCCCGCCTCCGCCCATGCCTCTCGCCCATCCCCTGCCAAGCATCGCTTCTCTCGCCTCGCGCCGGCCCCCGGGATCGCCGTTGTGGGGGGTTGCGTTTGGGCTTTCTGCACTTCCGAAAACACATTGGCAAGCCATTCTTGGTAGAATGCATCGCGAAGTCGTCCACATGCGTATTGGCGACGCGTCACCCATCCAGTTCCCCAGTTACTTCAATTCAACTCCAGGAAGGTCATCGGTCACATCTCCTGCCCTAGCCCGCTCCGAGGCATTTCAGGCCCTCCACGCGATTTCCGCCGAATTGGAAGGTATCCTGGCAGCGGGTCCGGACGGATGTACGGCGTCTCAAAACTGTTCCTCAACGGTAAGTCTTGAGTCGCTAGCGTCGCCTAGCGAAATCGCCGGAGGCGACGACGGGTGTGCGACGATCGGTGTCCCAGGGATCGATACCGAGGGACTGCCACGCTCCCTCAGCGAGCACTGCACTCGCGAATTGGCTCTCGCGCAAGCGAGATTCCTCATTGAGAGCTTTCTCCAACTTGGAAACCCTCAACCTGCGGTCCGGTCCATTGGCCGTTCCTCCATGGACAATTGCCGGAGCGCTCTACTAGCTTCCGATTTCCTTCTCGCACAGCTGGTCTTAGATGGCAAGCAGTGTAATATCGCTGCCGCCTGTGAGGATACGACGTCGAACGACGGCCTCGAATGGCTGCTAAGCAATCGCTCTGCCTCTGCCAATCGCATCATGACCGCGAGTGAGGATGACGTCGTACGATGGGATGCCCGAGCCGTTGCATACTGCTATCGGCGATTGCAATGCAATCTAGGTGCCTCTGCACTCCACACCGCTTCGTTGAGCAATGCATTAGCAAACACAGACACTCCAAGCACTTCATGCGACCCCAACCAATTTCATGCACCCTCGCGAGAGCAATGCGAGATGTGCGACTCTAATGTTTGCATGTCTTCCGCGTTCATCCATGGGCAGACCTGCTCGGCTGGGCATTTGCAGGCTCGGTGTTGGCTCTGCTTTGAGTTGGTGAAGAGTCCATCGTGGCATTGTTCCGTGTGCGACGCCAGCTCTTGCCGCGCGCACGACGCAGATGCAGACGCCAATCGGGGGCCGTTACGCGCCATAGCGACGGTAGGAGTTTGTGGGCTATGTGGGACGGTGTGCAAGGAACGCGGCTTTCTCTTTTGAGCGTTTGGAATGCTGGATGATGCTAGTCGTTTGCAGGGGCCTGAGGCGCTAGGAAGCAGGAAGGGCCGGACGTAGCGAGCGAACAAGCTCGATTTGTGTCTATCTTTCTGCGGGCTCGACTTCAACTAAGTTTATACTTGGTTCACTCATGGCGGGGCACGAGCCCCCCTCTCTCTCCACTCCTCCCCTGCCATGGGGGAGGAACCACCCGCTCTCCTGGCACGCCTGATGGCCTGCCAGGAGCACACTGCCCTGCTGACCCATCCCTCTCCCCACAGGCACGCCTGATTCGCCCGCCCTGGCCTGTCGTGGCCAGCCCATCCCTCTGACCAGCCCCTCCTCCCCCTGGGCCCCCCTGATCAGGACCCCCCAGCCAGCTCCAGTCGACTTGCAGGGGCGCGGAGCGCCAGCGAGGGAGAGGCAGGAGGGGCCAGGGCCATGCCCCAGCCTCACCTGCCCCCTGAGCTGTGCTCCCAGGCCCCTGCAGGCCACCTGGGGACCTAAAGAGGGGCCGCAGGCGCGCGCCATGGGCCCCCGCCGCAGGGAAGAGAGGAGGAAAAGGGAAGAGGAAGAGGGAGGGGAGGGGGGAGCGGCAGCTCTCCCCTCCGGTGTTTACGTGTCTTCTAGACCTAGTTGGGTAAGAGAAGACGGGGGCGCCAGAGCCAGGAGGGAAGGGCCGCGGCTTGCCGTCCCCCATCCGGATGGATCGTCGAAAACGGCCACGCAGCGCGCCCGGCATCGGTTCGAAGTTGGGCTCTCCGGGCCTCCCTCGGCGACGGCTCAACGTTCAATGGGCTCGGCGGGTGGGTGATTTCGACGAGGGTTCGGCGCGCGGCCTGCCCGATTGGCGTGACCATCCGGGTGGGATATGCGTGTTTGGTATCTGGTGGGGTCCCCCATCCGGATGGATCATCGAAAACGGCCACGCAGCTAGCGCGCCCGGCATCGGTTCGAAGTTGGGCTCTCCGGGCCTCCCTCGGCGACGGCTCAACGTTCAATGGGCTCGGCGGGTGGGTGATTTCGACGAGGGTTCGGCGCGCGGCCTGTCTGATTGGCGTGACCATCCGGGTGGGATATGCGTATTTGGTATCTGGTAGGGTCCCCCATCCGGATGGATCGTCGAAAACGGCCACGCAGCGCGCCCGGCATCGGTTCAAAGTTGGGCTTTTTAAGCTTTTGCGATTTTAGCGTCTTTTGTCAGTTTTTGATTACGTTTTGTTGTGGGGGCCCAAGGGGGAGGTCCGGGTCCTAATGGGCCCCGGATATGTGCTTGTTGGGTGTATTGGGAACTTTCTCCCGAAAAAAATCCTTAAATTTCCTCAATTCTGAGATGGTCATTTTTTCACCCCTTATAAAAAACACTGTTTGACCGCCCTAGAGAAGACAGAAGACAGTCATGGAACTTTTGATGACATCGAGAGAAAGTAAGAGAAGAGGCGGTATACCAATCAACGAGACCTTGAGGCTTAAAATAGCCCACAGGTTAGAAGTAAAAGCCTGTCATCGTATGAAATACGACAGCTACGTGTAGTAGGTAGTGGTTCCATTCGCCGCGAGTGCGGTAAGAATATTAGAAGGTTTAATGTTAATGGGACGCGGGACGCGGGCGGCGCCGACATCACTTGGGCACGTCTTTGCCTCGCGTCGGCGTCGGCGCATATCTACGCCCAGCAGCTGCCTCCATGCATATGCATGGCAGGGCAAACTGCGAAAGGGGGCGAGCGCACCTCGTTGTTGGCCATCGCTGCGGAGGCGGAGATGCGGAGAGCGGAGACGGAGACGCGAGACGCGGAGAGCATTGTTGATTGTTGGGTTCGCGCGCCGACCCAATACCAATAATACCCCCAAGTCCCAAGTCCAAGTCGAGACTCAACAACGGCTCAACAGCGCGACTTGCCAAGTCGCCGCGGTTGAGTCAAAGTTGAGTCCCCGTTGAGTCACTGCAAACCTCCCCGAGTATCAGTACTCTATATTTTTGATTTATTCATGTGAGGTAATGTCAGACTGTCAGACCACAGATCACAGAATGAAGCGGGACGAACGAGGGCCCTTTTTTTTTTGTTCGTTCCTGCTCATCATCAGCAGGCGGGGGGACGACGCCGGGGAGAAGGAGAAGACGGAAAGAGAGAAAGGGGAGTGGGAGAAAGAATAGGTAGAGAGGAGCGGAGAGAAGAAAGAAGGAAGGTGAGGAAGGGAGGGGCGTGACGAACGGGTTCTACTCGCGCGGAGTATTAGAGGGCGGGCGGCGGGCAAGCACACAGAGAGAGAGAAAGGGGAGGGGGTGGGGAAGGAGAGACGAGGGAAGAAGAGGGAGAGAAGAGAGGGAGAGAGAGGAAGGGAGGGAGAGAGGAGAAGGGGGGGAGGATCGGGGAGACAGAGAGAGAGGAGAGGAGAGGGAGAGAAAAAAAAAGGGAGAGAGAGGGAGAGAAGAGAGGCGGGGTGGGGGGGAAGGAGAGGAGCGGGCGGCGCGCACATCCGATGGGCAATGTGGGCTCTCGGCTCTGTGGCGCGGAAGGAGGGATCTTCCGCCGGTTTCAGATCGAGGAGGACGTGAAGCTCGGCTCGGGCGGTTTCGGAACCACACTACGCGCCTTCGACCGCCAGAACAAGACGTGAGACAGCGCCACGCCTCTCCATGCGATCACTGAGAGTTGCGGCTGCTGAGCGCTTTCCGCTCGCTGCGGAGGGACAAAGTGGCCTGGCGCGGTGCATCAAGTGAATCTCGGATTCTTTGAGCTGCGACTCAGTCCTCGCAGCCCTCCCCCTCCCACAACCTCCCTTTCCCCCTTTCGGCTGGCGATTCGCTCGCTATTTCTCTTTTTGGGAGGTCTTGCCGTGGCACTCATGTCGCCAGCGGCAGACGCCCGTCCGCATTCCCGCCTCACACACCATTGAGCCTGCCCCCCTCAGGTACGTGGCGGCCAAGTGCGTCTCGTTGCGCAAGATGTCGCTGGAACGAATCGAACGGGAGGTGGCGATCACAAAAAAGGTTGCGCACGATCACGTAATCTCGGTCTTTGGCGCAGCGCGCCGACGCGACGAGTACATCATCTTCCTTGAACTGTGCCAGGAGGAGCTTTTCGCACTGGTGGAGAGGAAAAGCACACTGAATGAGAAAGAATGCCGTCACTTCATGTCCCAGCTTCTGTCCGCCGTCAATCACATCCACAGGTGAGCTCATCGCCCTTTGACGATCGCCCTTTGACGAGTTGGTGGCACTGCACTGGCACTTGTTCCAAAAATCGCGACGCTTGCCAAGGTGTCGCTCGCTGGCAGCCACCCTGGGCAAGAGTTGATGCGAGCTGGAACAAGTTTTAGACCCCCCCCTTCCTTCCGGATCTTGCCCCTCTTTTCATCCCCAGTTGCGGCGTGCTCCATCGCGATCTCAAGCTCGAAAACCTGATGCTCACTGCGCATGACGCTTCACTCCGAGTGATAGATTTTGGCTTGGCCCATCAATATGCGATGCAAGAGGACGGGAAGACGCCGAAGGTGCAGATTCTTGCCCGCCCGCCCCTGTCCCGATCGAGGGGCCTCCCCGTCAATCGGTTGAATCCCGGAGCAAAATTCCGTATCCGGCGAGCAATACCCGCTTCGACCTTTGGATGGTGATACCCTGGCATCCGGACCTCGTTAGGTTGAGATGCTGTATCATTGCTGCGGTTCACGCTCGTACTGCGCACCGGAAGTTCTGAATCAAGCTGGCTACGCCTTTGGCGCCGACGTGTGGAGCTGTGGTGTCGCTCTATTCGCCATGCTTCTCGGATTCTTCCCTCTCGAAGAAGCTTCCCATGCTGACTGGAGGTGTGAGAGGGCGCCCAGGTTCCTCGGCTGTTGTATGGACGCAGGAGCACAGTTAATGACCTCGACTCGATTTTATTCCATATCTAGTCTAGGCCACTCATGACTATGCGAGGAGTTGATTCTTGTTAGTTGCGACTACTCTTTTGAGGCTACTTGACTCGGAGCCTATCGTCCTTCTCTTAGGTACGACAAGCTGAAGCGCGCTCAGGCTGACGGCAAATGCACTGTGAGCACTGTCCTCCAATGGTACGGCAAGAGCCATACCCTCACGGACGAGGCGCTTTCACTCCTTGATGGTATGCTTTCGATCGACAAGGTACGTTATCACTCTTCCTACCTCATAATGCCTCCCCCAGCGCTTTCTTCTCATCCGAAGCCCCTTTGTTCCCTTCTCCGTTGTCTTTAGTCGTGCCGCCTTTCCCCCAAGGCAACGCTCGAACATCCTTGGTTCACGTCCGAGGCGTTGAGCCAGCGGCGACGTACCCGTTCACCCGTCTATCGCACACGCGGTCGCGCCGCCGAGGAGGATGAAACCGACGAGACCAACCTCGAGACAGTGCGAGCTGACAAACAGGCAATTGACGCTTCATGCGGCACCGGCGTGTCGAACGTGACCTGGATCCAAACATGCGCCTTGGGCGCAATAATTCAGCCTAGATGCTTAAGTGTTTGTCAGCCCTCAGCCCATCACCTAACCCGTCCACCGTCAGGCGAGTTGGGCGGCCTACTTGGCGGGCACTTCGGCGCGGCTACTCACGTCAATTACAGGCGTCGATTTCCAGCAAGGTGGAACACCAGTGAGTACCTCGCACTACTGCAGGATGCATGCTACGAGAGCCATATCGGGCTCGAACCTCTCATTCGTTGCCCTTGTCCAATGCGCGCTCACTCATTTACATTACTCTGATCAGGATCCGTCGAACGGGCGCGCCCGCCCCGTGTACCGTGCGGCCGAGGTGGATGCGATGCTCGCCGACGTCATTGCCAATCTCGACGAGGGCGAGCCGTTGGCGCCACCCGATTTGCGGCGCAATGCGCAATTCGGAGCGCCGGGATTTATCGCCACCCTACCTGACACAGCGCCACAAGGCATCAACATGTGACGTGCCGTGAGGAGTGGGCAGGAGAATGTCGGGTAGTGAACTCGCAAGGACGAGCTCTAGAGAGGGATCGCCATCAGGTCGATGGTAGAATATGGTCTAGTCCCAGGCTTGGTCTCGAGGGATCTTCGGGGCTAGCCTTCAGACGAATGGAAGGAGTAGGCCGCCACGTGAATGCAATTCCTTGACTTTGTGCTGGGGATCGAGCATTCGACTGGGTGATGCGCCGCAACATCTACGTGCGGCCCTCCACTCACCGTTCACCGGTACTCCTAAGCAATGAGTAGTCTCAAGCTCATCCCCGATCCCCATGCCCATGCTTGGATCCGTACCTCTTCATCAACATTGGGCATTTGTAACAGCCTAATCCATATGAGTATGAGTCCGTTCAAGGCACAGCAATATCATCGCCCAATAAGTAGCCCGCGTGCTCGAGGGGACGTGGCTCCGTACGCCTAGTACGCCTCTATGCTCATGGCTTTGTATGCCGCGTGTTGCGGTGGTCTATGGGCTCTATGGTCGACGGTGAGTAGTAGGGCCTAGCAGTGCAGTAGTAAGGGCCTAAATCTTAATCTTCTCAATACTAAGAGTTGTGCGTCATGCACGACGATCCGCCGCCCGCCGCGTCGCTCGCGATGAGCTCAGGTGCCTCACTGGGCCGCCGCTGCGGCCGGAACCTCCCCTCCGTGTGGGGGGCCATTCATGGCGCCCCACACCCTTCTTGGTTGTCCACCGCGCAGACGCCAGGCGCAGCGCGGGTATGAAGCGTCGAAATTTGCACACGCCCCTTGCCCTTGCTCATGGCAGTCGCGCGCACTCGTCCATCGTCCCCAAGGCCAAAGGCATTTCGCATTTCTTCCCAGGGTTCGGTCGTCGGGGGCGGGGGCGGTACCAAATGAAGGCAAACGACCTTCGAGCACCAGCCACGCGCACTCCTCGGACGCGACGACGCGACGCACCTAAGCCCGCTGTAACTGTAAAACTCGTAATTTATAATTTATGTATCTTAAATACAAATTAAATCGTATGTATCTTGATAGTATCTTATCTTGTGTCTTGTGTCTTGTGTCTTGTGTTGGGTGTAGATGATAGATAAATAATCAATAAGGTTTCGTATACGGCGGAGTGCTCTCTACTGATACTCTCTCATTATCATTATAAAAATTAAAGAAAAAGTAAAAAGTAAATAATATTATACTACAATAATTATAATCCTACCCAACCCCACTAGCTACTAGCTAATTGGACACAACTTTTCAGTCCCGGAATCCCGCCATGCCTGACAGTCCTGACGCACGAGAGCCAGGTGTCCGAGTGTCCGAGTGGTACCGGGGGGAGGGGCGCACTGCCCCCTCCCCTCGATATTCGATATTTATCCCCTCTCCACTGCACGCACCGACCCTGGGCACCTCGCACCTCGCACCCCCATTCGATGTTGTGTTATTGCACCCTTGACCCTTGAGCGTCGACGCGCGCGCAGGTGTCATGGAGATTGCGGTGACCTCTCGGCTCTCGGCGGGAGTAACGGAGTAACACCTCAGAACTTATGGCGTCGTAGGACATTTTGATAGCTAGTATCTAGTCTTCCTAGCCACATACACCGGACGAGCCTTGCGCCAACCGCCAACCGCTCACACCCCTGTCGCGGGGTAGGGGTAGGGGCTCCGTTGCCGTCGAAGGGCTACGGTCCCTCAGCACTAAGGTTACACTAACACAACAATAAAACTCTGACGCAACTCGCGAACCAACATGGATCTTCACATATGTATATGTTACCCCCAGGACATTAAAAGGTTTTTTTGTTACCCCCAGGAGCCAACGGCCCCCGAGAGCTTTCGGGGGCCCCCTATGCTATTATTTCCCCCCGCGATAGCTATCATCTATCATGCATAGAGGAGTAAAGTAGTTTACTCCACACTTTCTCGAAAGTGCCCTTCTCCCCTCTAGCTCCCTCGGGCGGTCGCATGCACTGGTCGTTCCGACTGTCTGTGCTCCTTCTGCTCGAACCCCAGCTGGCCAGAGCTGTTTCGGTGGGGACGAGGTTTTGTACAGTGCCTCCGACCATCTCTAAGCACCTCACACGGCCGACGCGGATCGCTATGCGCCAGCGAGCGTCCAGCACAGAGGACAATGAGTATGCTCAGGCTGAACCCCACCCGCACTCCAAACTCACTGAGCCAGCAGACCACATGCGCCTCTCCGGGCCAGCGACAGCAGTGCCACGTGTGCTGACAATCCACGTTACTAGATCGCGTCCATCGTTTGTTGATGTCCGCCCAAGCCCGCCCCATTGCTTTCGAGTCGATGCAAGACTCGAGAGCTCAAGCAACGGACCTTGCCCATTCCGCACACAGGTCGGGAGAGTTTATGGTAATGGATCGGGGCCAAATGAAGCGAGCGAAGAAGTGTGCTGTTTGTGGATTGCAGATGAGTGAGTAGATCCCTCAACGCCGCCCGCGCTAGGCATTGGGCCGTGCTTCTCACTTTCGTCCAGAAATAGATTGAAATCTCAGCGCACCCGCTGCTAAACCCTTCTGCCTGCCTTCGGTGCAGCATGGCGGAAGAAATGGGAGAAGAACTGGGACTCCGTGAAATATTGCTCCGATCGATGCCGAGCAGATGCACGACGAGGAAAGGGTTTGAGTTAGGAATGCAACCTTGGGTGTGGGGCGGAGCTCTCGAGGCGCATGTTGATGGTTGTGGGTGTGGATTGCTTGAACCTGTCCGGTCCTAGTGATGCGGACACCAACGTTGGTAAGGATGCGGGGTACAAAACCCAGTGTGGTGTGTCGTCTCGCCTGGGCGTGCAGCATGGTTGACCCATGAGCGCCGGTATCATGGATTCAGAGAGAGTGTTGGAGCGTGATTTGCAAAGCAAAGGTCCAACGTCAATGTTGCTCTCAGAAGGTGCAACTTGAGGTCCAGTTTTCTTTTCACCCCCATCCCCCACATCCCACATTTCAGTATATTTAATTGAACCTTTTAATATTTTCACCGCACACGCGGCCGTGGACCCACTACTTTCTTTCACGCAGCAAACTTTCTACACCCCCACTCCCCAGTCCCCCCTGCCATCAGGCGACTCCCCACGTGCACTACTAGGGGGATAGGGGTGAAGGGCTTAGATATGGTTCTGTGGCCCGCGCCCCCTCAGGTGATCATTCCCCCCATTCCTCCTGTGTCTCCGGGTCAGCTAAGTGTATACTTGGTTCACCCATGGGGGCATGAGCCCCCCCCTCTCTCCACTCCTCACTCCTCCCCTGCCGTGGGGAAGGAATGCCACCCATCCTCCTGGCATGCCTTATGGCATGCCAGGGGTAGAATGCCCTCCTGACCCATTCCCATTCCCCTCCCCAACAGGCTTGCCTGTCTCTCACTCCCTGGCCCACAAGGGCCAGCCCATTGCTCCCCCCCCCCCCCCCCCCCGGTTCGACAGGCAGACTGCTGACTGGTGCAGCGTGGGGGCACCCCGGAGGCTCAGGAACGCCAGCGATGGAGAGGCAGGGGAGGCCAGGGCCCAGACCCAGCCTCCTCTGCCCCCTGAGCTGGCCTCCAGGAGCCTCCAGGGGTCGCGAGAGGGCAGCTGCGGGCCTGCCGCAGGCGCGCCATCGCGTGTGCCGCAGGAGAGGGGAGGAGAGAGAGCGCGGAGAAGCGGGTGGGCGTGATCGTGAGCGAGAGCTCCGCCCACCGAAGAATAGGTAAGTCCCGCGACTGTTAACAAGATAAGTCGGGACTGAGGCCGCCGCAAGCCTGGTAAACGTAGGAGGAAGGGGGAACGGATCACCGGTCACCGGTGGGGGGCGCGGGCCACCGGACCATATCTAAGCCCTTCACCTTCACCCCACAACACCCCCCACTACCACACCCCAATCCCCCTAGTAGTGCACGGGGGGAGCCGCCTGATGGCGGGCGGGGGGGGAGGCGCGAGGCCCCCATTGACCCCCACTTATAAAAGTAGGTTAAGTGTTCTGTCTGGGGTATGGGCGATGGCGTGAGTCAGTACCGTGAGTGCGTGGTCTTTTGTTTGGTAGCTACAGCGGTAGCAGTAGTAGCCTGAATCTGCCAGATGTTTTTTAAGGTTGTTTCACTTAGTTCACTCATGGGAGGGGGGCACGAGCACGAGCCCCCCCCCCCTCCACTCCTCCTGTTGTGGGTACGGAGGTTGACAAACCACGCTAGGTTCGCTAAGGGCGTCCGCTCTCCCCCTCAACTCCAGAGAGCCGCCCGCCCCTTCAGGTATCATAGAGACTCTCCGCCCTCCCCTTCCCGTATTCCCACGATTTTAGCGGCATATTTAGCAGCCAAAGTAACTTGAGCAGAAGCCTCATTTACCATTTAAGCACCGGCCGTGGTATGAGTCCGATGAGTGATAGACCGCCAAGCCTAGACTACTGGCTAGGCCGGAAGCCCGGCCATCCCTTTGCCAACGATGTCGTCGGACGGCGGAAGCATAGACAGATTCATCCATTCCTTTCCCACCTGTCGCACGTCTTCTCGGGAGTCATACCGCTTCGGGACGAAGCTAGAGGAGGTGCAGATGGATGAGGCCAACGAGGAGTTTAAGAGGCCCTAGAGGATGTTGAGCACACATCGCTAGCGCAAGTTACCATGCTTGACATGGCAAAGAGACAAAGCAGGTACAAGCTCTGCAATCAACACTCCTGTCGACGTCCATCGATGTACAGGCTCCTGGTTCGCTATGGCCCACCGCATAGCTCGTATGTATCAGCACATTAGAACCCCCAGAAGGCCAAGTCATCATCCTCACCTCCCCCACTCGCTGCCGTGGGGCTGTTAGCATCAGCTTGAAAATGCATCAAGGGTGCGGGCTTGGCTACCCCAGCCGCGGTTGACTCTAATCCCCACGCGCTCCGGTCGTCCGCGTTCAGCCGACGCACTCCCTCTAGCCAGTCATTGATCGTGGAAGCGACCCGTGTCTCCTCGCCTTTAAAGTCATGGGTTGCGCCCTCGAGTAGACGGAGAGCATGTGCGTGCCCTCCCCGATGTCGCGAGTGATACAGCTGTGCGCGCAGCTGTGGGACCTGCTCGTCTGCGGTGCCGTGCAAGGACAGAGTCTCCCAACAGCTGCCCGTACCATTACCTTCGGCCGTCGGGGCATCCTCCAAGTTCCCATGGGGTGCACCCACAAGCACTAGCTTGCGAATATTGCCAGGCGCGCCATAGCGCACGGCATACCGGAGCGCTGCGTCGCCCGCGGCGCCATGGCCGACGATGGCCCGGATAAGGAGCGCTGGATGTTGTGCGCGCAAAAAGCTCAAAATAATTGCAATTTCCTCCGCTGCCGCGTCAGTGGGATCGCCGTGCCCGAGGCCGGAGTACCCGCCATCGATGTCGTCCTCCGCCTCGCTGCTTTGGCTGCGGGATAAGGCCATTCGTTCCGCCTTTGCAAAGGTGCCATCGTTGACACCGGCTGCGCGCCGGATTGAAGGCAAGCAAAAGGCGAGGGATAAGAAGTGGAGCTCTGACTGCATCGCATGGGCGAGCTCACGCGAGGCTGCACTGCCCTCGTGCATGACTAGTAGCATTCCGGCTTTGGACCAAGACGAATCCGAGATGTTGTAAGTGCCACACAACCGCCCTTGCATAGTCGCCCCGGCATCGAGCCCGGCGGGCAGAGTAATGAAAGAGCTAGGAACAGAGGCGCCCTTACGGGGCTTACGAGCGGGTGCACGGCGGACAGCATCCCCGCGTTGCGGAGCTGCGGCCATCCCTCGCGGCTGGAGTATCAGGGTGGCGCCCATCGTGAGACCCGCCTCGAGCAGCGACGCGTCCTCATCGAGCAACTGCAGCGGGTGCGATACACAGCACAAGTAGGAGACACATAGGCGGCACGGGATGCTCGCAAATAGGCGGGGCGGGGTTCGAGCGCTCGGGCATCGCAATGGCAGCCCGCCGACTTCGGTATGAAGCAAAATGGATCAGCGTGAGGAGGAAGCAAAGGCAACAATTGTGCTGTGGAGAGAGGGTGTTGTGGAGAGAGAGGTTGATGCAGGGAAGGCCAGGGCGTACCTCGCGTGGCGGGACGTCGCTCCTATCCATCAGGGCATACGTTTGGATCAGCTCCTCCGTTGACATCTTGGTCAGCCGTGCGAGCCACTCGAGCACAGCCCATATGGGAGGTCTGCCTCCTTGCCATGACATCTGCGCAATGCCGCCAGCGGGCAAGCGCACGGAGATGCGCTCGCGCCGCGCGGCAGCATCAGAGGTCGGAGGGAGCGACTCGATCGGCTGCCATCCAGTCCCGGCATAGACACCACCATCAGGGGCGTCCGTTCTTGATGAGGGGTCATCCACCCCCCACCTTGGTTCGAGTCCAACTGGTCCCCGGTTATCAATAACCTTGTCACCTGTTGCCTCTGAAGAAGCAGATGCTGGCGTTGGTTTCGGAGCGAAAGGGCGACGCACATTCCGGATCGCACGGTCAGCCTTCGCCTCTGCAAGTAGAAGCGCCTTTTCCTGCTCGCGGGCACGCCGAGCAGAAGCCATTGTCCGGATGCGTTCGGCCCGCTTCTCATCATCAGCATCCCTTTCCGATTTTGTGCCTCCCCTTGTACCACCCCCCACTCTGCTTGTGTTCGAGGCTGTAGCAAATGCTGAGCGGCCGAGAGCTCGCTCGGTAACGCTTCGTAAGTGTGCGGGCGCGGCCGAGGCGGCCGAGAATTCTCCGCGAGCGAACGCCGCACTCTCGGATGCAGATTCCGCTGGTGGGGGAGGCGGCTTTGTCTTGACCATGGTCTCAATCTGGTCGGCAAGCACCTGTGCGCGCTTTCTGCGAGCTTCGATCTCTTCCTCCCGCTGCCTCGCTGCCGCAGCCTCAGCGTGTGCAATTTGTTCACGTATGAGCCGCTCGTCCTCCGCACGCGCCGCAATGGCCAGCCGCCGTCCAGCCTCGGCTGCTGCAGCGAGCCTTCCAAGGGACGCTGTGGAGGTTCCCGACGGAAGCGAGGTGCACATGCTGCTGCCGGCTCCTACCGATGGACTGACCACGCCCTGTGGCTCTAATCCTCTGGTGTCCGCATCTCTCGCTCTGGGCGTTGAATCTCCTCCGTCTGGCCCTTGAACGTCCGGCGGCTCCGAACAAGTCTCCTCCTGCTCGAGCTCTGCGAGTATACGCTCGAGAGCTCGTGCTGCTGCCTCGTTCGGGTCAGCCAAGTTGTGGAGCTCCTCGGAGAAGAGGTGCATCAGGCGGTCTTCACTGATCGCCGGCCGGTCGAACCTTGGTGGCGCGGACATCGCGCGCTCTCAGCGTCGATCCACCCACCTCGCCTCTCGCCTGTTCCCCGTCCCTCTCGCGGCCGCTGGCGGCAGCGAGGGAGAGAGAGGCCCGCTTCCTCCCCGCCCTCTCTCTCTCTCTCCCTCCCTCCCTCCCTCTCTCTCTCTCTCTTTCTCCCTTCCTCTCTCTCTCTCTCTCTCTCTCCCTTCCTCTCTCTCCTCTCTCCGCTCCTCTCCTCTCTCTCTCTCTCTCCTCTCTCTCCTCCTCTCTCTCTCCTCCCCTCCTCTCCTCTCCCTCTCTCTCCTCTCTCTCTCCTCTCTCTCTCCTCTCTTCCTCTCCGTCTCTCTCTCTCTCTCTCTCTCTCTCTCTCCTCCCTCCCTCTCTCTCTCTCTCTCTCTCTCTCTCTCTCTCTC
>CM030931.1:2311880-2406880 GCA_018136815.1 Isochrysis galbana
GGGCGGGGGCACGCACTAGTAACCATGCATCCCCTTGCTCACAGGAGCGCCCTCATGGTGAGCTAGGCCCGGTGTCCTAGGACCGAGCTTTTTTGTATTTGATGCTGCTCGGCCAGAGTCCCCACGGGAGGGGAAGAAACCCTGAGGGAAAGGAGACCAAATGAAGGCAAGCCGCCTCACCTAGATATCTAGATATCTTAGATATTAGATATCGTAGATATTAGGCAGCTGGAGAGACTATTAGTATCTATCAAGATAGCCGCAGAGCACTATCTGTATCTATCAAGATAGGTTCGGCGACCCCCAAACCTATATCTAGATAGTTCAAATCCAAACCTATTCAACTCCTTACAACAAATGGACTTTCTTCTACGATAATTGGCCCCTAGCGGCTCAGGTGACTTCTACCTTGCATTGAGTGGTGCTGGGCACGAGTTCGAACCCCCAGTACATTTATTTTCATTTTCTGCATTTTTTCTTTGGCTGTAGAAAGTGAAGGGGACTGCATGTTTTGTTTTCTCCCCGCTCCAAGCTGCTGACAACTGATTATCAGTTGTCAGCTCGAGGTGAACTGCTACGCGCAAAACGCCTATTTTAACGCGCAAAACGCCTATTTTAACAGTAGAAGCACAGTTATAATGGTAAAATTGTCATTTTAAGCCTAGAAGTGGTGTGTATCCTGGTCTGGGGCTCCCCCAGATACAGTAGATACAGCTGTATCTGGCCCCTCCCCCAGATACAGTATCCTGTATCTCCCATCTAGCCCCCCCCCCCCCCCCCGCCGTTTCAAGGTAATTTCTACGCGCCCCTGCGCCATTTCAAAATCGCTTACGCGCAGCCACAGCCGGAAATTATTTAAAGCGCGTACTTGTATGGTCAAAAACTACCAAGGGGAAGGACAGGGATGCTAGGAGTTGAGTACCTATGAGTACATCCGAGAGAGAGACTCGGGCGTTGAGAAACCCGTTGTAAAGGTTTTCTTCTTCTTCTCTCTCTCTCTCTCTCTGTTCATGGTTCCCACTTTGGAAACAGAAGAGGGCTGCTGCGAGAGTGTGGGGTGCGGTCGTCCCCCCCCGTCCCCGCCGGCTGCCGCCATGATGGTGTTTCTCTTTGGTACTCGTCCTCTACTCTCATCACTCTGTCGAGCCAGAGGAGAGTTTGTGGAGCTTTTGAGAGATGGGAGGAGAGAGAGTGGCGGGGGGGGGGGCAAGGCAACAGGAGAGCGAGGAAGAGAGAGAGAGGCTTCCTGCGCAAACGTGAGTGAAGATCCACATGTTGTGCTCTACTCTACTCTACTCTCCTCTTCCCTCTTAGAAGAAGGTGGTGTGCAGAGGAAGCGGGAGAGAGAAGACAAACGCGCGCGGGGGGGGGGTTGTTGGGGGGGGGGGTTGGGGGGGGGGGGGGGGGGGGGTCCCACCACGGAGGGGAAGAAGGGATACACCAAGACGGCAAGAAAGAAGCACAGCGAGGGACAGTGGGAGAAGAAGGAGAGGGAGCCGCCTTTTTTCTTCTCCTCGTGCCAAGGCGAAAGGGGGAGGAGGGGGCGGAGAGGAGAGGAAAGCCTCAACGGGAGTGAGTGTTGGGAGCCATGGCGCCCAAGCAAGTCAAGATGCAGCTGGAGCCCGAGGTGATGGGTAAGGAATCGGAGGACATGCGGCCACCATCGGCCAGTCTCCGCTCCCACTCGAGCAGCCGGCCCATCCTCTCCGCTGTGTCGTGGCTGGGCAAGGGCCAGCGCTCGCTCTCGGGAGAGGGCAGCAATCTTTACCAGCGGCTTGAGGAGGAGCAGCCCGATGAGGGAGGGCAGCAAGTGCGGCCCCGCACGGCCGCCCCCGCCATCGACATCCTCAGTGCACCGCTGAATCCCGCCGTCGCCGGTGCGCTCAATGCCCTCGATAGCCCGCCATCGCTTACGAGGAAGAAGTCGTCAACAGTGGACGACAGGACCATCCCGACCGAGCTGCTTGATGTAGCCCCCGAGGATACGGACGTGGTTCAGAAGAAGAGGTCGCTTGTGAAGCTGCAGCGCTACGTCCGCGCCGTCATCCAAGAGTGGCTCGCATCATGCTCGCCTGTCACTTTCCGGATCAATGACCCCATGAAGCCTTACCCTCTGCCAAACTTTGCGGATCACGGCATGATCCAGTTCCCTGCGCGCGCGGACCAAGCCCGCTTCATCCACCTGACCGCATCACGCGAGCCGTACCGGAGTTTGAACACCTATTGCAAGACCGTGCTCGATCTCATGGAGAAGCACTGGCAGATGGAGCCAGCCTCTGTGCTCATCTCCATTACGGGAGGTGCTCAAGACTTCAAGCTGCAGCCTCGCCTACTCAAGGCATTCAAGCACGGCCTGGCCAAGGCCGCGCAAGCAACGAACGCGTGGGTGTTCACCGGCGGCACCGATTCGGGCGTCATGCAACTCGTCGGCGAGGCACTCTCCGAGACGCAGTGTCCCGCCAAGATGATCGGCGTCGTAACCTGGGCGTGTGTGTGGGGCAAGGAGCGCCTTGAGGGCTGTTACGGTGGCACGCGCGATATTGTGCGGGAGCATCCCAATGACCGAAACCACGCGAACCTGGAGCCACATCACACTCACTTCATCCTGGTAGACAATGGTGCTAGCCCGCAAGAAGCCTTCCGCGACGCTATCGCCAAGGCTTTGAGAGTGCCACGATGGCAGGTGACATTGAAGGTGTCCGGTGGTATTGAAGAAGGCAAGCCGCCGTTCCACGTCCATGTCGTGGTGAGCGCCAACACAGAGTCTGAGGGGACTAAGATTTGCATGAGGATGCGCAAGGTCGGGGCCTCGGCGACCTCACTCTCTGAAATATTGCCGTCACCATCGCCCGTTGGCGAAGTCCGGCCTATCGAATATGATCCTCAAGTGAGTCAGCTCCACTTACCTCATGCCTTGCCAAGGATGCAGCTCCATGCGCGGCAAGGAGAGAAAGACACTCCCCCAAGACTCGTGGCTTGCTACTGCACTGCCCCCCCCCCCCCCCCCCCCCTCCCCCATCTTCATCGCGCACCCTGCCCTCGAGCTGCCGTCGCACCGTCTCAAAATGTGTTGGCTGCTCTGTTCCGTGCCTCAGACGTTCGCATCATCCTTGAAGTGTGTCCTCGCACCGTCAGTGAAGACATTTCATGACAATACACAGGTGGGTCAAGATGCGGCGCTATGATGGAGCTCGCAGCCACGCGCCTCACAACCATAACTTTTGCGGGTTGGCTTGAGGGAGATCTCGGCATGCCCCACTGCGCCTTCTTTTTGGCCATGGTCAAGGCGGTTGACGCGCTCAAGCCTCCGCGCTCCTCGCCTTCGCAGTGGGGAGGCGAGATCGAGATGCGCGCAACCCTGGAGAAGCTCTATTGCGAGCGGCGCCGAGTGCCACGAGTGATGGTAGTAGTAAATGGCGGGCCGGGCACGCTGACTACGGTGTACAAGGCAGTCATGGGGGGCTGTCCGGTCGTGATCATTTCGGATTCGGGAGGCATTGCGACATGCTTGATTGAGTACGCCAGCGCTTGCGCATCCCCTTGCCGCTCCCAAACACGGACGACTGATTGCATCCGTATCTGCTCTGAGTATCCACAACTCCATACCGCCAATCTGCCACCGCATGCTTCTCTTGTGCGAGGTAACCGAGGGTTTCTGGCCGTTCCTCGCTCTAATGCACATGCTGCTTCATGTGTCCGGTAGAATGGCCTGCTAACATTTTTTAGCACCGCTATCGGCCCTGAACCTCGCACAACTCAACCACCCCGTTCGGCAGATTTATACGTGCATACAAAGACGACCGGAAGATGCGCCTCTGGGAAAAGCGCTACGAAAGCGAGTACGGCAAGAATCGCGGAACGTGGGAGAAGATGCGGCAGGTGTGCAATTGGGGGAGGAGCCCGCGATTGCCTCTGCTGCTTTGCGGAGTGGAGTGCACATGCCGTGCTCTCCGTCACGCACGTAGAGCACTCTCTGGACTGTTAACACATGAATGGTTCAGGCCCTCCTCCAAGGAGAAATAGACGCCATGGGCCGCGTCTCCACGCAGGAAATGTCCGAGATTGCGGAGGAGGACTTGGCCAAGAAGAAAGTGAAGTCTTTTGCACTCTCCGAAACTTCCACGGCCGCCCTGGATCTACACTTGCTCAATGCTGTCATCAATGACGACACACAGATCCGAGCTGGCTCACGCCTGCAGCTCGCGGTGCAGTGGAATCGTAAGGAGGTGGTGCAGTCGGTCATGGTGAATCTGCGCAACACTGCTCCTGGGCATGATGCCGCCACCGTCGAGAACTACGTGCGTGTGCAAGTGGCGCAGGCACTGCAGATCGCTATTGAGCGAGAGCAAGCGGATATCATCAAGATGCTCTTTGTGCAGCAGGAAAAGGCGGTCGGCTTGCTTGATTTCCTATCCCTCTATAGGCTTGACCACCCACTCTTTGCAACGTCGGCCATTCTCCAATCCAAGCTGGCGGAAGGCCAGGCGCTCGATGCCTTCGGGAAGCCAACGACGATTGCTCTCTACGAAGCCGTGCTGCTGCCCTTTCTTCGTGAATTCATCCCGGGGATCGATCACGCGCTGGTTCGCGAGCAAGAGGAGAGCCACGCTCGCTCGCGAAGCGCGAGGGCCGCGAAGAAGGCGACTGCTAAGTACTTCGAGGACGGTCTGCCTCATCTCATGCTCTGGGCAGTCTTTATCGGCTCGGTCGAACTTGCGCGCGTCTTCTGGCAGCAGAGCACAAAGCACACGGATCCCATCCGTCTCGCACTCATTGCGGCGCAGGTTTCTAAGCAGGCAGCCCAGGCTCGGCCGTCCGCGGCGCAGCTTTACCTGCGTAACGCAGACGTGTTCCAGGGGTGGGCGGTTTCGGTGCTGGACAAGTGCCCCAACCAGAATCAGGCAACAATTGTTCTCATGCGTCCGTCGCTCATTTGGCCAGGCACAATCCTACAGGTCCGCACGGCCTAGGTCATATACGCCACCATGCGGTGCCCCCGATGCAAGTGCGCACATTTCTGCCACACGCCTCGAGCCTGCACTGCAACCGGTTTCTCATTTTCAGGTGGCAATGGACGGTGAGAACAAGTCTTTCGTCGGCCACAAGTATGTGCAGACACTCATCGACGAGTACTGGCGGGGCAACCTGTACGGTTCGGATGGCGCGCTGCCGGCCAATGTCGGCTCATGGCGCGTACTACTCCACCTCTTCTTCAAGACGCTGGACAAGCAACCCGTAGACCATGACGCCGATGAATTCACCTCGCTTGAGGAGCGGCGCCAAGCAAAATATCACACCCAAGGCATACAAATATCCGATCTGCTCGCACCAGCCCGTGCGGGCACTGAATACTATGCTCCAAACGCACTGCCCAAGCCAGGCAGCTTCAACGCACGGAACTCTGCTGCACAGGGCAAGGGGGGGCGCGCCGGGGCCCTCTCCTCGAGGCGCGACCTTGACGACCTGTACGATGGATTTGAGACTGCCAATCAGGCGCTCGCCGAGATGCCTCCTTGCTGTCAGAATCCATGTCGCGACGGCTGCATCTGCTTCCCGTTCCGATGTTTCTCGTGCTGCCTGAACTGTTGTTTCCAATGTTGCACGTGCGTCGCATGCATTCGCTGTTGCCGCTCGAAGAAGAAGAAGAAAAACGAGGCCGGCAGCGGATCGGTATTCCGCTGGATCAATCTGCGTTGGTTCCTTGCCGTGCCGCGCGTCAAGTTCCTGCTGAAGATGGCCTCCTACATCGTCTTCATGATACTCTACACCCTTGTCCTCATGTCGCACCCAGGGACCTTTCTCACATTCGGAATGGTCGAATTCGCGTTCTGCTTCTATTGCTATGCATTTTGGGTCGAGGAGCTCTTCCAGTGGTACACTCACTGGCGTGCTGGCCATGACCACTTCGAATCCTTCGCCAATATCGCGGACGTCATCACCCTCACATCGCAGGTCATCGCATCGACGATTCGGCTCACCGTTGGCGTGGCTTGCCACACCGCCGAACTCGGCCTGCACACGATTGAGCGTGTCATCAGCGACGAGCGCAGACTCGGTGAGGCTGAAGACATGACGGGACAAATCGAAGATTCTTACTTCCATCCGCTGGCCCAACACGCCCACCGTTTCCTCGACGCAAGCGACGACGTCGCTTCTGCCTCGGCCTCCAATGACGGTGACGACGGGCTCACCTCGAGCTTGGTGTGGCACGGGCTCTACCTAGGATGCACCCCGCTGTGGATGGCGCAAGTTGTGTTGGCCATCTGCGCGATCTACGCTTACACTCGAATGTTGCTATGGCTGCAAATCTATCGAGACGTTGGTGTGCTCTCAATCATCATCCAAGCCTTGTTCAAGGACATCGTCATGTTTGGTGGTATCCTGGTCGTTGTTATGGCCGCCTTCGCCTCTGCGTTTGTAGCCCTCATGCCGACGCTCGGCGATGAGACTTTTGGTACTGACGGTGCCTTCGCGCTGCCATTTTGGGCAATGTTCGGAGAGTTCGGCGACCTGCACGCAGTTGGACTTGCTGGCGGCCAGCTAGGCCCTAGCCTGCTGTGGATCTTCTCGTTCACAACCCAAGTCGTGCTTGTGAACTTGCTCATCGCGATGATGTCGGAGACATACGAGAAGATCAAGGAGAATGCTGACAATGAATGGAAGTACTCGCGCGTCTTTGTTGTCGACGAGTTTGTTTCGTCAGTGTATTGGATCCCGCCGCCCGTGTCGCTCCCATTCCTCGTTCTTGAAATGACGCATGGCTTCTCAAAGCTCGCATGCAATAGTGTCCGCGACTTCTGCGTGCGATGTTGGGAGGCCGCAAGGGGCTGTAGGCGTAATCGCGATGAGCGGGGCCGCCAGCTGCCATCACACCCTTACTCTGGTCTTCGGCGAATGTCCACTACCCGTGCCACGGGCCTGGGATACCGTAGCGACGCCAAGGTTGTGCCACTGCTTTCGGATACCCTGCCTCAAGCCGTCCTTGAGACCACGCAGCCAGACCGCATGTGGCTTGCTGACGTCCTAGAAGATGAGGACCGGCAGTTGGAAGGAGCCACGGATACCAAGATCGAGCGACTGTCGAGTGAGCTCGCAAAGGTGCTTGACAAGTCTCTCGAGATCCAAGAATCGCTCATGAAGCTCCAAGAGTTGCACGACAAGTCCAACCGTCAGGGCGTTAGCACACCGGGGGGGGCACCTGGTGTCTCTCGGGCCTTGACATCATTGGGGATGTCAGGCAGCGTGCCTAGCTCACCGCGTGCCTCAGATGCGTTTCCCTCCTTAGGCCCCACCCCGCGCGGCTCAGGGAGTGCCCCGTCCCCGAGTGGCGCCCGAGCGTCAGGTACAACTCCTCGTGCAGTTGCTTCGGGCCCGTCTGAATCGGCCCTGCCTGCTGTGTCGGAAGGCACCGTCGCTGCGCCTAAAGGCAAAGCTGTGGTTGCACCTCCTCGAACACTGCACGAAGAGCTTGCTGCCAAGCTGGAGGCGGCGGAGAAGGCACTTGAGCAGTCTCGACGCGTGCACGTGGTCGCGCGCAGCCAACAGAACCCGCAATATCCACAGCGGTTTCAAGTGCCCGACGACAAGGTGGACTGGCGTGTGCGATACCCTGAGTACGCTCCACGCCGTTTCACGGGCAAGGGTGTCGTGGCCAATATGCAGAGCCCCACAAACCCCAAAGGCTGGGCCGATCCGGCTGATCCTAGCACGGCTCGCGAGCAAATCAAGGATCGCACGTCTTTTGAAGGAGACCTCTTCTTTGACACGAATGGTCGTCCGGTGAATCCTCGCGGCCGTACCGGCATTTGCGATCGCGGAATGCTCGGCAAATGGGGGCCCAATCATGCAGCAGACCCCATAGTGACGCGCTGGAAGCCGGGCGCGGACCCGCCCACCCTGCAGGTGGTCGCCATTCGTCGTGGTGACACCGGCATTTGGGCGCTGCCGGGCGGCATGGTTGACGCGGGCGAGAAGGTTAGCGTGACGGTCCGCCGCGAGTTCGAGGAAGAGGCCGGCAACGTGCAAGAAGGAGCGGAGCGCGAGGCTTTCACGTTTGCAGTTGAGAAGCTCTTCTCTCATGGGCGCGTCGTTTATCAAGGGTACGTCGATGATCCGCGAAATACGGACAACGCGTGGATGGAAACGACAGCGTTCCATTTCCACTGTGATGCTGAACTAGCAGAGAAACTGCCGCTTCGTGCGGGAGACGACGCGAGGGACGTGACGTGGCTCGACGTTAGCCGCGACGAACCGCGCTATGTGAATTTGTATGCCTCACACAGAGAGTGGGTTGATCAAGTTGCCGAATCGATGGGAGGTACAGGCGTGGGTGGTGGTGCAAGCGCGCCTGCGGTCGTTGGGAAACCGGCGCTAGCGGCGTCACCTGCTGGATCTGATGGAACATCAAAGTCAGCTACTGCCGTAGAAGGCGGAGTCTCAGGACCTCCGACGGCTGTGCTGGCCGGCGTTTCGAGTCAGCCTATCGATGCATCAAATCCAAACAGCCAGGACAAGGCCAAGCCGAAGCGCGGTGTCTTCGGCATCACCTTGCGCTCGACACATCCCCGCTCTGCTGCCACCCCACCACCGTCACCGCCAGGGTCGCCACCAGGCTAACCTTCTGGATGGTTAATGTGAACTGGGCAACGCTACACCATCGCACAGTATTCCCCGTGACCTGGCAATGATTTCGGGTCTTTAGTTTGCTTGCTTTGCCGTGACAAACGAAGCCCCCCTCTCATCACATAATCGAGGCGAGATTTAAGTAGCCCAAAGGCGCGTTCGCACCAAGTTAGCGCGCCCGCGCACACACGCGCTTCTCGGCTGCCGCCGTCATCTCTTCCTAGACGCTTGTGATCGCAAGTCTGTCCTCATTTCAGAAATCTTAGCTATGACATCGTGTTGTGCACAAAAGTTTCGGTTCAACAATAACCGTCGTCCGTCGTTCACACTAAGGATAATAAAACAGCTGAGCGTTAGTACCACTACTCACACTAGCCCGGTACCATCACGACACCCCCTCAGCGCACTTGCCCGTATGCCTTGACGTGTGCTGTCACTAGACACATACGCATATGCACCCCACAACCCGGCAACACAAACGCTAGCCAACCTAAAGGCCTGCCCGGACCCCATACTCCGAACTCCGAAGCGGGCCCAAGGAAGTGCACCTGGGCCGGACCCCTGAAACCGAACAAAAAGGAATGATGGGGGAAGGGAAAGAGATGGAGCGAAGGGAAATAAGGGCGGTGTCAATGTCAATGGTCAATGGAGAGGTGAGAGGTATGGAGAACCTAGTACCTAGTCGGTAGTAGGTGTTTTAGCCCCGAATCTTCAGCTTTTTTTTTAAATTGACGTCGAGCAGGAAGCAAGAGCTCGGCCGCCTCGCTCTGAAATTATTCCTTCACATCCCGGAGGCGCCGTCGGGAACAGGACTGTGTGCTCTGTCCTTCCGTCTGAGACGCTGTCCGATCCTCATCGAACAACCTGGGTCTCTCGTCTTTTATAGGTGGGGAGAACGAGTGCTCATAGGAGATGATGATGGAGTGGCACCATTTTGGTCCACAGACTATGTGTGTCCCCACCTCTATTCACTATTCACAAGAGACAAGCGGGCTTCTCTTCTTCCCTCTCTCACCAGACAGACAGACGCTCTCCTCTTCTCCTGCCTCTCCCGCTGCTGCTGCCCACGGCTTCCTGCAGGCACGCCTTCCCCCCACCTCCGCTGCCGTCCGTGAGGATGGTGGGCTCCACGCCTTTCGGACGCGGGCTGGTGGTGGTGGCCGCCCTTGGCAGCCCCTCCGACCTGCCGCTCCTCGCCTCCAACCTCCGCCACTTCGACCCCTTGCTCTGGGACTGCCTTGCGTTGGCATACGCTCCGCTTCCGCAGCCGATGCCGCACATCGGTGCGCGGTGTCGCGTCGAGATGCGCCTCGGCTGGCTGTGGGGATCGCTGCTCAACTTGACTACACCCGCACTGACAGCCAGCTACTCACACGTCTTCGTGCTGCTTGATGACCTAGTCCTGCCACCAACCACGTTCAATCTGACCGAGCTCGTCCATATCCAGCAGGCCAGCGGGCTTGATGCCATCTCGCCCACCATCGCCGGTGCCTCGAGGGGCACCATGTCACCGGCTCAGGTGCCGGTTTGGAAGACGGGCACAGAGCGGCCGGGCGCGGTATGTGTGCACCTCGTCAATGTTATCGAACTTTTCGCCACGCTCTTCACTGAGCCCGCATGGCGGTGCTTCCATAGCATGTTTGACAACCGGGTGCTACACAACGCAACGCACGCTGTCGCGTGGGGCTATGACATATGCTTCCAAGCTCATTGCGCCCATCAGTTAGTTGGGAGAGCCCAGATGGGCATTGTGCTACACCAAATGGCGGTGCATGCAGAGGGTCCTGTCTCCGAACTACACGCACATGTGGAGACCAAGATCCGAGCGCAAAGAGTCATCGAGCGGACCGGTCGCGATGTGCTTGACGGCGGATGGCATCGGCGTTGGGCTACAGATACATTAGAATATGTGCATGGATTTCATTCACGACTAGGGGTTCTCGCCAAGGTTCACAAAGACAACATGGCGGTTGCCGCTGGCTATGAAGCAGAGTTTGATCTGCTCATTCAGCGCCTGGCAAACAAGAGTGCTGCTCCGACCCGTCGTTTGGAAGACCTCGCCAGTGGGCTCTCAGAGAAACAATGGGGCCGTCGGCTTGCTTTGAGACAACACGGAAAGAAGTCTCTTGGGCTAGAGCAGGCACGCTTGGTGCGTCAGTTTGTGTGGCGCCATAGCCACAGAGAGTGCCCGATTCCCACTTGGCGCATGCCCCACCATTTCCAATTTTCGGCGAGCTGCGATCTCGATCTGTGATAGCATTTGTTGTTAACAACAGAGCGCTGAATATCAAGGGCAATTACAGATCGAGATCGCATGCGTGCCCGCGATACTTGCATGTTCAATTAGTGCCCCGCTGCGAAAGACTTTGTTGTGCACAGACGGAGACAAACGCATCCGCGTTTTTTTACTCTTACTCTAGCTTTAGCTCCTTCAAAAAATTCTCGATGCATTCTCGCCGCGCGCCCAGCCCCTTGCGCTTACTGCTCTCACGCAGCTAATTTCATACTTAGTTCACCATGGGGAGGCGCCTCGTGCCGTCCCCCTCAGGTGAATTTTCCCCTCCGCCGCATCTGCTGCCTCATCAGCCTAGTGTTGGCGTGCGGTTCCTGTGTTGTCCGGCCCGGCTCGCCTCACTCGTGGCTAGCCTTGGCTGAGCGTGCTTGTCTTTCGCCGTGCTCGTGAGTTCCCTTCCCAACTAAGTTTATACTTGGTTCTTGGCTCTAAGAGCTCACGGACAACAAGCGCGCGAGCGCGAGAGTGAGGAGCAGAGCGTGCTCAGAGGTTGGCGGCTCTAAGAGCTCACGGACAACAAGCGCGCGAGCGCGAAAGTGAGGAGGAGCGTGCTCAGACAGAGGTTGGCGGCTGTAAGAGCTCAAGTGCAACAAGCACGCCAACGCGAATCGGAGGAGGAGCATGCTGAGAGGCTAGCCGCTCATCGAGCTCAACAACACCCGGATGCCCCGTCAGGTCTCATGTCATCAGGTCTTGGCGACCTAATACCTGATATCAAGTGATATCAGTACCTGATATGAGGCTGATATCAGGTGGTCCACCACTAATATTATAATATTGTAATGAGCGATTCTAAGGTTAGGCACATCGTTTGAACAAATCGTTTGAGCGAAATGGACTACGTCTAGAAGCGGAGAGGGGGTTCGTGTGGAAGCGGAGGGGAGAGCCACCCCCCAGCCACCCCCCACCCACCCCTCTCCCCCGCGGGAACCCCCCCCCCCCCCCCCCCGCGCGCGCACCCGCCTCTGCCGCTCCGCCGGAGGCGCACCCGCCCCGCACCCCTCCCTCCTAGCCCGCCACTGCTGCCACCGTTCCCGCCCGCTCCGCCGCCAGCGCGTCCCCTGCTACCTCTTCTCGCTCCACCGCCGTCCCCTTCGCAGCCGCCCGCCTCGCTGGCTCACCCGCCTCCCGCCTCCCGCCTCACTGCCTTAAACCCCTTCTCCCTTCCCACCGCCACCGCCGCCTAGATGCTCGCGCTCGCCCATCTGCTCGCGAAAGGTGAAGCACCTTTCGCGGCGCACGCACGCAGCGCCGCCCAGGCGACACAAATGGTGACATGGCTCGCGCTGCGCGCTGCGCGTCGAGCTGGGGGCAAGGGCTAAGATATGATGGGTGAGTGGGTGAGGGGTGTGGAGACGCCCTCCCATACCCATACCCATACCGCTACAGCCGCCAATGAGGTGGTCTGAGAGGCATGGGAGGCGACGGCGCGGCGCGGCGACGGCGTGCAGCACCTCCGAAGGTGCTTCGCCTCTTAAGAGATACGCCCCCGGTGTACCAGCAACATGTCTCGATCATTCGAATTTCATTCTGTAACCCCCTCTAAGAGACATTTTACATTTTCCCCGGGATCCTTAGTTTCGGAACGGAGGTAGTAAATAGAAATAGGACGCCTCTTCCTCTCACTCCGCCAGTCTCCCCCTCCTTTCGCCTGAAGTAGAGTAAAGTAAAGTACACCGCGAACTTATCTCCGCCCGTCCCTCCCCGCCCTGCCCCGCCCCTCCCCCTCCCCCCGTCTTCCACTCACCGCGCGGGGACCGCAGAGCCCCTCATGGCGAGGTCGCACCGCAAGGCGCTCGAGGACCTGATCGCCAAGCACGCCGACGCGAGCAACCAGGTCCTCCTCCAGAATTCAGCTGCACGACGCCTGCAGGCAGTCGAGCGCGGTCGCGCCCTCCGCGCCATGCTCCCGCCTCCAAAGGCGAAGTCTGCACCTGAACCATCTGCCACAGCTCCGTCTTCTGGATCACTCCAGGCGCAGATGGACCAGATCCTGGCGAATACCAACGTCGGCGCCTCGTCTGGTACCGCGCTTCCTCGTCGCCGCTCGAGAACCCTCCTGCGGGTCGAGTTCGAAGACGCGGTCGATGAGGAGAAGATAGCGACGGAAGCCCGCCCCAAGTTGGCTGCAAAGGACCAGCTTGAGGTTGAGATGAAAAAAATTCTAGCCCAGACACACGATGTGACCTCGAAGCGTGGGGCCTCTAGGGTGCGCCGCTCGTCACGCAACCTGGCGGAGGCCGATTGTGTTCCAGCCAGAGCTGAGGCAATGGCTGCACTTGCAGCCCATACAGCTGCTCCTTCTGGATCGCTTGATGCGCAAATGGATGTCATCCTGACACAAGCGCATAGCAGCGCATTACTACGGGGTGGATCACGTGCCCGAAGGAGGTCAAGAAACCTCTCAGCTACTGATTTTGCTGAGGCACGTGCAGAGGAGGCGCAAAAGGCTCATGCATTTTCAGCTCCAGCTTCTGAGCCGAAATTGGCCATGGATGGTGCAGAGCTTGAAGTGGAGGTGGATCCCCCTTTGTTGGCGCCCAAAGAGGCTTCCGGGATCGGCAAAGGTGGACGGGCCCGCTTCATGGACTTGCTTTCACGACCGGACCTGAACGGTATGGAGGGTGTGGTGCTGCAATGGAATACAAAGACTGAGCTCTGGGCTGTCCAATGCGATGCCTCGAGAGAGATCGTGCAAGTGAAGGAAGAGAATTTGGTTGCGTTGACGCCTCCGATGGGCGCAGTCACAGTCCTGACTAAGTCGCCGGCAGATGTGGAGGAAGTAGAGGAGGAGGAGGATTCGGGAGTGTGGGTAAATGCACGACTTGGCGACAAGGTCGTGCACATTGATCCGGCCGAGCTCAAACGTCAGTTTCAAGAAATCGTGGAAAAGCACGGCTTTAACCGCGGGAACAAGGCAGACGCTGTGGCGGACATGCTCACCAACGGCGAGGCGAGCACGGTGCGGCCGCAGTCCCCTCGTGAGCTTGATTACGTAATGGAATCTTCCCAACTTGCCTAGCCAGCTACAATTGGTTGGGAGGGATTATTTTGCTAGGCGTTCCTGTGGAAGATGTGGAATGACACACGGCATGGTCCTTATTCCGCAGGGCAGCCCATTCGCCGCTGCCCTCGAGGTTACCGTCGTGCTCCACGTGATTTGCGCATCCCATGCTCACCCCACTTGTTTGGCGAGCAGGTCAGCGCCGCAGAATTCGCTGCGCGATTCAGCGTGTCAGAGGACGAGGCTTCCATTTTCCTGGCATGGATCAATGTTGGCGTCGCATTTAAGGAACAATACATGACCGACGCTTCTACAGCATCACGCAAGACGAAGAAGAAGGCAAAGGCACTCGCAAGGCGCGCGGGAATTCTCTAAAGGTAGGTTGATGCCCCTGAGGGATAGCTGTGGATAGCTGGTGGCAATCCGATGAGGAGGGTATCATGTGGAGAGCTGTTCTCAAATGCCTTTTTTCGCGCCATGGTTGGCTTGTTCTTTTTTCGCGCCATGGTTGGCTTATTGCGTACAATGGATAGTGCATCGACTCTGCAGACGCTCCTACACTTGCCCCCGTGCACCCGGCAGCCTGTGCAATGGCTTCTTACGGACGACCCCCAAAATGAGGTCGCTGTGTGTTCTAGACTTAAGCCTTGTCTTGCTGCTTTTGTAGGGCGGTCAAACAGGGCTTTTAAAGTACTAATATGGGGGGGGGGTCAACATTTTTGACCGTGTGAGAAAAGCCCCGGCGAAAGCGGGTCGAAGGGTCTCCCGGCCTTTTCAGAATCCTCGTCCGAAAACACGGTACGAAGTCCACCGTCTGAACCCCCCCCCCCCAGCACAGCCGCTCTGGCGGCTCACACGAGCCGAACTGGACGTCGCTCCCACTGAGAGATGTGTTTCTTTTTCTTTCACTTAAAAGGTGCCTAGACATATATTAAATTAGGGGTCCGACGCCCCATATTGCCTATAAAGCAAATTTCAAACCCTGGTGCCCCAGCGATGACGTCCGCGCATGCGCACATGCGCACCACACACAGACACAGCGCTCGCACACGGCCGATTCGGCCCTAGGTGTAGGCCATAATATGTACATATCGTACTACATATTAGGGTACGATTCTGGCAAACTGATATGTCGACATATTTACTACATATTTGGGTGGCACGGGCCCGGGCGCCGGTACATATTTGGGCGGGAGCCAGCGGGATAAAGGGGGGGGGCGCGGGGGGGCGCGGGGCGCGGGGGGGGGGGGGGGGAGGAGCGAGCGAGAGAGCTCAGAGAGAGAGCATGCCAGGCGAGGCTCTCCCCCGGCTTGCCGGCTTGCGCTGCCACGCCGGCCCGCGCGTCACGAATGCATTCGTGACATGCCACTCCGCCCCACCCTCGCCTTCAGGTGCTAGCAAGCATCGTCGCTCGGGCCGCGCCACGTCGTCTAGGAACAGCGCAAGCAGTTCCCCGGCGCGCGCGCCTGAGGGCGATCGCGATCGCATCTCCGATATGACCAACGACCAACAATAACGAGGCCCGCGAGGAAAACGAGAACGAGGACGAGGAAGGTGAAGGCATCGACCTCACCGCCCCAGGACTTGTTTAGGTCGTTTGCCTTCATTTGGTACCCCTCGTTTCCAAATACGCGATGCGCCGGCACAAAAAAAATATTCTAGTATTTGAGCAAAGGCACCCACCTCACAGTGCTCAACCATGTCTATAAATGGAATGTCGCCTGATGATGTAGTAGTACTCAATCGATTGCAATGGATCATAAAAAAGATGGACAAGGACTTTAAAAAATTCATCACACCTCTCTTTCGGCCATATGCCAATTCTAAATCTGCCATGCAGGTTATGGCGGAAGCATTGGACAACATTAGTCCGCCGCCGCCGGCTGGGGTCAACCCGGGGGGGCGGGGGGGATCAACAACTCCCTGGGGAGGCTGCTTGAGTCGAACCCAAATTTGTCGACGTAGGTGTCGTTCCGTCAATTGTGGGGCATCAGTCGAATTGAGCGATCAAATGTCCACAGTTATGTATATAGTATTTTAAAATTAAATAAGGGCTAGCCGTGCGTGGGGATAACAACTTTTTTCTCTGCTTTTTCTCCCCCGCGGGGACGCCGTGCGTGCGCATGCAAACGCTTTTCCTCTAAGGCCGATAACTACATAAACATGCAGTTTAATGAATAGTATCCACTGAGCACCAATCACATTGTGCACGCCGTGCATTGGGCACGGCGCGGTGTGCATCGGTCCCCCCGCGGAGACGCCGTGCGTGCGCATGCCGACTTTTTCCCTCTGCGTGCCGCCTAAGGCGCACAATTACGTAAACGTGCAATATAAAAGATGTTTCGTTACGCAGCACGTGTGATGACTTGCAATCACAATGTGCACGCCGTGCATGGGCACGGCGCGATGTGCATCGGTCCCCCCGCGGAGACGCCGTGCGTGCGCATGCCGACTTTTTCCCTCTGCGTGCCGCCTAAGGCGCACAATTACGCGGTGCACCTCCTCCCAGAAGAGGTCGCCGTTGCTGCCGTGGTGGACCATGCGCACGCGCATCGGCCCCGCGCGGCGGCCGGGCGGCGCGGAGGGCGACGGCACCAGCCGTCGGCCTTAGTTAGAGGAAACGCAGAGGAAAAGCGCTGACACGGCGTCCCCCTCGGGGGAAAGCAGAGAAAAAAGTTGTTAGGCTAGTCTTCATTTAATTTTAAATACTGCTCTATATACAACTGTGGACATTTGATCGCTCAATTCGACTGATGTTCCACAATTGACGGAACGACACCTTTGTGGAACGTGCAACGTGCATGCAACGTGCACCTTGGACAGCAGTATTGCTGCGGAGGATAACGCTCGCACCTCGCACCGGCGTCGATGGCTTAGAAGCCACCTGGGAACCCCTTTTGGAAAATTTTTGTTGGCAAACAGCCCCAACTCGGCCCCGCCATTGATGGCTCACGTCCTAAAAATCCAAAATAAAAAAGAAGGATAGCTAGACTGCGCGCGATTCGCGATTCTTCGTCTTGATATCACTTTCCACTTTCGAAAATTCATGATAATTGAGGGGCACTGCCGAGACTCAACCACCCAAATTTTCCTCGACGGCGGTTCTTTTAAACCTTTTAATAGTCTCACCGCGCACGCAGCCGTGGACCCTCTACTTTCTACTCACGTAGGAAAACTTTCTACACCCCCACCCACGCTCCCAGCCCTTCTCCCCCCCGCCATCAGGCGGCTCCCCCCGTGCACTACTAGGGGGATTGGGGTGAAGGGCTTAGATATGGTCCGGTGGCCCGCGCCTCCCCCGGGTGATCTGTTCCCTCTCTTCCTCCTGTGTCTCCGAGTGGGCGGCGACCTCAGTCCCGACTTATCCTGTAAACAGGAGCGGGACTTACCTATTTTTCGGTGGGCGGAGCTCCGCTCCGCCCACCCCCTTCTCCGCGCTCTCTCTCCCCTCTCCTGCGGCACGCGCGATGGCGCGCCTGCGGCAGGCCTGCAGCTGCCCATTGGCGACCCTGGAGGCTCATGGAGGCCAGCTCAGGGGGCAGAGGAGGCTGGGGCTGGGCCCTGGCCCCCCCCTGCCTCTCCCTCGCTGGCGCTCCTGAGCCTCAGGGGCCCCCACGCTGCACCTGTCTGCCTGTCGAACAGGGGGGGAGGAGGGGTTGGAGCAATGGGCTGGCCACGCCGGGCCAGGATGGGCGAATCAGGCGAGCCTGTCAGTGGGAGAGAGGGTCAGCAGGGCAGTGGCCTCCTGGCAAGCCATCAGGCGTGCCAGGAGGATGGGTGGTTCCTCTCCCATGGCAGGGGAGGAGTGGAGAGAGGGGGGAGCTCGTGCCCCCCCATGGGCGAGCTAAGTATAAACTTAGTTGCCTCGACGGCGGTTCGCCCCCGTGTACCCGCTTTGCTATATATCGAGAATTTTTATACGCAAGGTCTGGACGAGGAGAAACCAAGACCTTTGAGTTTTGAAACAGAGGTAGTAAAAGTTTAGCCATTTGCGGTTGCTCTATACTATGCTCACCGATTGTTCACATACATTTCAAGCGGAACACATTTCTCGTCGGCGTCAAATGTGGTGGGTACTTTTGCCTCTGTTGCAAGTTTCGGACACGCTTGAGCTGCTCGGCCAGCGGAGGTCCATCTTGAAGGCTCGGCCAACGTGCAGAGAGGGGCGTCACGGCCCACACCTTGTACATTGTCCCATCCTGGTATTGCACCTGAACTCCACCTGACAGATCACCATTGCATCCCAAATTCTCTGCCCGGATAGTCACCGCTGGGGCATGACGCAACGATGCAGTGGATAACGATCCCAGTTGCATTGTGCCAGGCCAAGTAAGCAACGCGGCGGTTGACAAGAGCAGCACCAGCCGCGCCGTGGCCAGCACCAGAGTGTGCAGCACATTTCGTCCTATATGGGCCAGATAGCTGCTATTGAGACCAGTCAGCACGCGACGTGGGCATTCCCTTGCCCTGCTGGCCCAACTCTCCTGTCTTGACATCAAGTCGCTGAGTGAAACCATACTTCACAGTGGCAGTAACAGCTTCCAACGCCCAGGGCGTTTGCCAGCACCTCAGATGCCCGAGGGATACCCGCCAAGGACGCTGCTGATATGCGACGGCGCCGTGAGAAGGCGCGAAGACCGATGGCACCGGTCGGTGGGTCGGGCTGGTTGGGTTGGTGGGAGAGAGGACGGAAGAGGTGGCCCCGCGCCGCCGCCGATGAGCGAGCAGGCGGCGGCGGCGAAAGTTTAACGCTAGTGACTAGTGAGACGAGACATTTATATTTGTGAATGTATTTATGGGGAAAGGGCGGTACGAGTACTCCGTACTCCGTACTCCGGAGCAGCCCCCCTCCCCAGCTCCGGAGGAGAGGGGGAGAGGAGGGGGGGAGGGGCAATATTAGTTCTGCCCCCGGTGGCATGGCCTCGCCAGAAGCGCTCTCGTGCGCTCTGGCGAGTTTTTTCAGCCTTTTTTAGCTTTTCGAGCGCAGCGGCAGCGGCGTGGAGCGCCGCGGCGTGTCCCGTGCCCGTCCTCGGCATCAGCACGCGTCAAGGTGTACGGGCAAGTGCGCTGAGGGGTGTCGCGATAGTACCGGGCTCGTGGAAGTAGTGGTTCTAACGCTCAACTAAGTTTATACTTGGTTGACCCATGGGGGGGCACGAGCCCCCCCCCCCTCTCCACTCCTCCCCTGCCATGGGGGAGGAACCACCCATCCTCCTGGCATGCCTGATGCCTGATGGCTTGCCAGGAGGAGACTGCCCTACTGACCCACTCCCTTCCCCATAGGCTCGCCACATTCGCCCATCCTGGCCAGTCTTGGCCAGCCCATTGCTCCAACCCCCCTCCCCCCCTGGTCGACAGGGAGACAGGTGCAGACGTGCAGACTGGGGGCCCCAGAGGCTCAGGAGCGCCAGCGAGGGAGAGGCAGGGGAGGCCAGGGCCCAGCCCCAGCCTCCTCTGCCCCTTGAGCTGGCCTCGAGGAGCCTCCATGGGCCGCCAGAGGGCAGCTGGAGGCCTGCCGAAGCGCGCCATCGCGCGTGCCGCAGGAGAGAGGCGCGGAGAAGGGGGTGGGCGGAGCGAGACCTCCGCCCACCGAAAAATCGATACGTCCCGCTCCTGTTTACATGGTAAGTCGGGACAGAGTCGGCCGCCCCACTCGGAGACGCAGGAGGAAGGGGGGGGGGGGTGGCAGGGACGCGCCTCGAGCCGCTGGCGTGCGGCTCACCGACAAGAGGCTCCGGGGTCGTGTTCCCCTCCCTCTCCAGAGTCGCCATTGCTCAGCGCGCTGAGGGGGCCACAGCGCGTTCTCACGCTCCCACCAAGTGACCGCGCCCCCCTCCCCCCCCCGTCCCCCAGTGACCCCCCCCCCCCCTTCCGTGCGCCCGCCACCTTAACAGTAAACAAGGAGGGTCAAACGTGGAACAAGGGCGACGAGAAGCAGAGGAATCCGCTCACGAGGGAGAGGAGACCAGAGAGAGAGAGAGAGAGGAGGGAAGGAGAGGGAGAGGGAGAGGGAGAGGGAGAGGGAGAGGGAGAGGGAGAGGGAGAGGGAGAGGGAGAGGGAGAGGGAGAGGGAGCGAGCGAGCGAGCGAGCGAGCGAGCGAGCGAGCGAGAGAGAGAGAGAGAGAGAGAGAGAGAGAGAGAGAGAGAGAGAGAGAGAGAGAGAGAGAGAGAGAGAGAGGGAGAGAGAAGAGCATCGGTAGCCCCCTCGCCAGGTTGCCCAGGGCGTATCGGCGGGCGCCGAGGGATGCAAGCGCTCGCGCCAACCTGCGCACCTGTCCTCCTCCGCTCGCCGTCGAGCTCAGAGCCATACCAGCCGCCGCGCCGGATCGATCCTCATGCGCCCACCCCATTTCTCGTTCTTACGCGCGCACGCTCCGGCTCCAACTTCCTCGTCTCGCTGCTAGAGGCACACGGCCGCATCCGGTGTGACGGGGAGGCCTTCAATCATCAGGTCTGCTCGGCGCACCCGCCGCGCAACTGGACGGTCGCACAGCGCGATATGAATAGATCTCGCTATTTGGACGTGCTCTTAACCGATGCATACGGAGCTTGGACACCGGCTCTGCCCACTACCCAACAACCGCCGTTGCTGTTCTCACTCCCAGGCGATCAGCAACCTGGCAAGTCATCTGGCCAGGAGAGGACGCGCGCCGTCGGCTTCAAGGCCTTTCCGCGGCATTTCAGACTCTCTGAATTCACAGGACTGGTCTTGAGGCACGACGTTCGAAAAATTGTCCTCCGCCGACGTAATTTCATTGACATGTACCTGTCTTTACTAACAGCAAATCTGTCGGGCAAGTGGATGTATGCCGACACGAGCAACGTAAGGCACACGGTCGACCCATTGGATCTGCTCTCGTACCTGAGCCAGTCGGAGATGGAGAATGCATGCTATGATGAGGCGAGGCGGTTGGCCCGGGAGAATGGCGGAGAGGCATCGTGGCTACATGTCGATTACGATGAGCTCACAGGTGCAAGTGAAGAACAACATCAGACGCTGGAGAGGATATGGAGCCATCTGGGGGTTGGTCCTCCGAAGTTTCCGGGGCTGATCAATGAGCTGCTTCGGATAAGCCCAAATGCAAAAAAGGTCGTCGTGCCCGAAGCCACCGAGTTCATTACAGCTCCAACAGGACCGCTTTCGAAGCAGAATCGTGCGCCGCGTAACTACACAATCCGCAACTTCGAGGAAATTTGGGCGTCCCTTGCTTCCAAACCTCAATACCAAGCCATGCTGACGTCGTAGGAAAAGCGTCTTTCAATCGTCGCCCATGTCCGCCTCGCGCCGACTCTGCCGTCGCGTTTCTTGCGCACCTTTCATCCAAGTCGTGGCTCGTTACTCAATCTTGTCCTATACGGTAGCACATATGCATGCTTCGAAAGTGTTGTGGAGGGAGGATGCTCTGTTATGTTAGCGGGGATGTAATGGAGAATATTCTCACAGATGGACGAAATACCGGAGGGAGGGAAGAGGGAGGGAAAATACGAAAATACCGGGGGGAAGAGGGGGAGGGAAAATACTGGAGGGAAGAGGGAGGGAAATGCGAAATGCCGGAGGGAGGAATGAGGCCGACTTCGCGTTTAACTGTCGGGCTCGTCGTCGCTGCAGACGAGGCCGTAACTGTGGCAGTCATGGTGGAATGATATGTAATTTGCGCAGGCAACCGCCAGGTAGCTTTGTCGACTTTGTACTTGTACGTACGTACATTCCGGGTCGGGCCTCGTCAAATCGAACGATCTCGATCTCTCCCCACTTGGTGGCCGTAGCCAAAGGCGGAGACGATTTGAGTGTCACGCTTGCGCTTGGTTGGCGAGTGCCGGCGCGGCGAGAGCGGCCTGGACACTGGCGCTCGTGAGCCAGGTGTCGATGGCCCCAGCGTTGAGAAGCTGGAAGTCGGTGGCAAGGTCGGGCGAGGGGGAATCCTGCGAGGGGCGGGTCGGGATGGGGATGGTCAGGGCGGGTGCCCGTGTGGCCTAGGGGGCCATATGGCCGCTATGCGCGCACTACGAGGTGCGCAGAGGGCTGCGCCGATGACGTATTGCCTTCAGCAATTCAGCAGGCAGACGATCAATCTCGGGCGGCCGACAAGTGGGACGGATCAATGAGGAGTCCGGTGTGACGAATACTCCGTCTCAAAATACTTCTATCACTCCCGCGGCGGGCGCCGGTAGAGCCCCAAAGCGTGTGCAAGGGAGGGGCGAGGGGGGAGGTGAATCGCACCATTGCTTTTGGCGAAGATTTTCGTGGCGGCAGGTGGGCCCCCTGGAAGATTTGTTGTGGGCTTTGGAGAATGGTCAAAAATGTCACCCCCCCCCCATATAAGTAGTTGAAAAGCCCTATTTGACCGCCCTAGGAGTGTCACTCCTCACGCGGAAATGTGTCAGATTTCGAATCGGGGGTCTCGCCTCGCCTCCCCTCCTTGCACCGTCGGGTGGTTCCTCGGTTGTCGGCTGAGGTCTCGTCGTCGCTGCCTCCCTCCCCGAAGATGGAGGCAAGGCCAGAAGGTGCAACTTGAGGCTGGAGGTTCCCCCCCCCCCTTTTTACACCTCCCCCCGACCCCCCGTGTGTCGAAGGGGTTGGGAGTTGGAGTGACCGCGCGAGGGTTGTGCTGCGCAAATCTTCTTCCTGCTCCTGCCGCTTACCCTCTTCCTGCCTCTTGGCGGATCCTGGTGGTCTGTGGCTCAGTGGTGGTGGGGGTGGGGGGGGGGGGGTCAGTACGATTGGGGGCCATTGCATGTGGCGCGCAGAGCGCGCCCACTGGAGGTCCGGACAGTTGTGTTGAGCGTTCAGCCCCTACTTGCTACTAGAAGTTCTGGAACTTCAGTACCTACGTCACGAAATGCGACTTACAGTGCATATTTTCGACAAGAAACTCACATCACTGGGTATCGCGGTGTCGGCGCGCGATATAGTATGCACAGTATAGCTTCCTAGTATCTCCATGCAATCACATGTCCCCCCACTTAGCATTATTTAGCACAACTGAAATTTCACCACGCAGTTGTGCATTGTGTTTGACCATAGTGTCGGAAGAAGAAGATCAGATGTGAGTCGCAACTGTCGTACTCGATCCTCTGCCCTACTCTTGTGTGATGGCGGCGCGAATCGGTGCGACTAAACGACCAGGACTGGACGAGCAATCCTCGGAGAAGGGGGAACTCCGAAGTCCCCTCAAATGGTTGCACCTCCATGGAAAGTGGGGGGAGGAGGCATCGGACGAATTTGAGTGGCAGCTATGAGTAGCGATGCATATTAAGTGAGGGGAAGGGGGAGGACAACCGCTAGGTTTGGAATGGACCCGAAGTTACTTCCACCTCTTTGCCAATGTCGAATGGGCGCGTTGTGTAATCCTCTCCAGTAATCATCGAACCCTGGCCTCTCCACCGCTGCTCTCGTCGTCCGAGCAAGACACATCATCGGAACCCCTCATCATATACTGCGGCAGGCAAAGTCGTAAGCTAGATCGCCGCGACTGGCCACGATGGGCGAACCCATGTCGGGCATCAAGTGCGGTCCCAATCTTCGCCAACAGTTTTCCACAAGAATTCAAGCCATAATGACGTCATGAAAGCTTGTTGCTTAGGATCGGCGGCCCCACCATGCCCTCCCTCCATGTTCTCGTAGTAAGTGGTTTGCGTGTGCCCACAATCCAAGAGTCGCTTCACAAAGGCACGTGCGTGGTATGGGTGCACGCGGTCATCACGTGTCGACGTCGTCATCAATACTGGTGGGTAATTTGTCGACTTCGCTGAGGGCTCCACGTTATGATAGGCAGAATAGCGATGCAGGAACTCCTCCCAATCAGGTGTGTCTGGGTCGCCATATTCAGCCATCCAGCTTGCTCCTGCAAGAAGCTTGTTGTACCGCTTCATGTCGAGGAGTGGCACGGCGCACACCACGGCGCCCCACAATTCGGGACGACGCACAAGCATGTTGCCGACAAGCAGGCCACCATTGGATCCGCCCCGGATAGCAAGCTGTTTCGCGGTGGTGACATGCGTAGCGATGAGGTGCTCCGCTACCTGCCAGCGAAAGGGATGGGGTAGGTGGATGACTCGTGGGCTGGGTCGGAGGTTGAAGAGGACGTGCGCGCGTGCGTGTATGCAACGCATGGGTCTGATGCATGCGTGTTGCGGCGTGGTAGGGGTAGGGCATCTTAGGCCATACACCGCTTCAAAGTCCTCGTAAGCACGTGCTCGGTTGCGCTTCAACGCGGCTTGGTGCCATCTCGGGCCAAATTCGCCGCCACCACGGATGTTGGCAACAGCGTAGGCGCCACCGGCTTCAAGCCATCCGGCGCCGATTACGGACTGGTAGGTTGGGGTTAGGGAGACCTGTTTCAAAGAGGGGAGCCGTAGGCAAGGTGAGCCGGAGGCCGAGACGAAAATGTTCGCAGCGAGATTAGCTCGCCCCTCTCAGTCGAGACCTGCAAGAAAGATGGCTTCAAAAAGGCTGGCTAGCTGCTGCCCGCACTTCAAATCCGCCGTAGCCATACAGCAACGTGGGGACTGGGCCGTCACTCTGTGCTTGCTTGATGAGAAAGTATGGCACGGACGTCCCGTCGGCTGAGGTTGCAAATTCTTGAGACACCTATTGTCAATCGGTAAAGAGACAAGCGGCAAAACGTTGGGAAACGAGCACATGGGTGATCGTCGGGAGGGCAGTCCGCAAGACCTGCAGTCCCGCTGCGTTGAAGGAGTAGGGAAGCGAGCGAAGAAGCTGGGCGTCATCGATGAGAGAGGTGATGTTCTTGGAAACGTCCCCGATGGAGAGCGCATTGGGCTGGAAGGGCGGGAGGGGGATGTAAGCTCGCACTGAGTGAATGGCGAATGGCACCATATCCACCTTCTTCACAAATCGAAACATCGGCATACCCAAGCTGATCCCAATGGCCCACCTGAACGAAGCTCCAGGATGTCACCCACACCTCATTTGAGCGATCCGGGTCAACCGCAGACAATGCGAGCCCACCGATCTCCTGCTCGACCGGGGCAGTCTGTGCATCATCATCGATCCAACCTCCCTCCTCTGTGTACGACAAACATATTGTACGAGTCTTGACGGTGTCCAGGATCGTGAGGAGAAGCTTGTCTCGAGTGCGCGTGTAGGTTTGCAGCGCACACCACTCAGTAGGAGTGAACACACTTTTCGCTAGCCCTGCGAGCTTCTTACTCGAGGAGGAGTCCAGAGCTTGTAGCGGTACTGCCAGGAGCGAGCCAGCGGGGTGTCCATGCCATGCACTGCGGAGCGAAATGAGAATCTGCGAGCCAAACTGGCCGAGGTCGGCGTCATCGGGAACCACGCCCTCGAGCTCGACCCACTCACTGAGCTTGTGAGCGTTTGTGGCATCGGCTAGTTCATGGCCCACAGGTGCACTGATGAGCCGAAAGCAGTACGTGCTAGTGTAAAAGCTGGTTGATCGCGTGCGCCATTCGATGCGAATGCCTTGGTGTCGAGAAATGTACCCGGATACGGACACGTCTTCAGCCCTGCCCTCATAGACCACTGGAGCCTCTCTGATCGACGTGCCGCGCTTCCACTGCCGCACTAGGCGCGGGTAGCCAGAGCTCGTCATTTCGCCCTCAGAGAGCTCTGTGCCGACAAGGAGCTCGTCTTGGCTGAGCCAGGAAACACGGGATTTCCCCTCCGGCACCACGAAACCACCCTCAGATTCCCGAATGAACTCCTTCGTCACAAGGTCAAACTCACGGACGACCATTGCATCTGCCCCACCACGGCTGAGCTGCATTAGCGTCCGTGAGGGCACCCATTCTTCGCTCCCATCGTCAAACAGCACGTGACCCTTATACACCCACGACTCGCCCTCCGCCTCACAAAGATAGTCAATCGACAGCACCGTCTCCCATGCCGGGTGACCAGCGCGGTACGATTCCAGGTCGGTGCGCCGCCAAACTCCACGCGTATTCTCCGCGTCACTCCAAAAGTTGTAGAAATGGTCCCCGATCTTGCGCAGGTAGGGGATTTTATCCTTGCTGGTAAGGATGCCGTAGACGCGTTCGTACAACGCAGCCTTGCTTGGCTCGCCCAGCCGCTCGACAGCTCTCTCATTCTGCGCGCGCACCCACTCAAGTGCTCTGTCTCCGTCAACCTCCTCGAGCCATGCATGCTCGCCGTCCTTCTGAGCCCAGAGGGCAGGGAGCTCGGGTATGGCGGCGGCGAGGCGGTGGAGCCCACCCCTCACCACCTTACTATGTGCCTGCACTGCGTGCAGTTGCAGCGCGTGCGTGCCGCGGCAGAGCGTCAGGGCGGCGAGGGCAGTCTGCAGTGCCGCCCCCATCCGCACGCACGCCGCGGCCACTCCCACTCTACAAATGTGGAGTACTGTTAGGTTTCACAGTGACCAGTCTTCACACCAGGCACCGGGCACCGGGCACCAGGTGCTGAGGACACAGGTTTTTAAAAACTCTTGAAGATGCCTACTACTGCTACTAGGACACTTCCGCTCAGGGATCCCAAGAGTCTAGGAACCTCCCTTTATGGATGTATTTGACTCTAAATTTAGTGTACGTATCATTGTTGGGGAAGCATTGTTCGCATTCTTCTCTTGTGAAAGCGGTGGCATCTAACGTCCGCGTTTACGTTAGGTCTTAGGTCGCGTTCCGTCGTTCCGTCAAATATGGACAGACTCAAGTTGAGCCGTGTGTGTGTGTGTGTGTGTGTGTGTGTGTGTGTGTGTGTGTGTGTGTGTGTGTGTGTGTGTGTGTGTGTGTGTGTGTGTGTGTGTGTGTGTGTGTGTGTGTGTGTGTGTGTGTGTGTGTGTGTGTCAACTAAGTTTATACTTGGTTCACCCATGGCGGGGCACGAGCCCCCCCCCTCTCTCCACTCCTCCCCCGCCATGGGGGAGGAACCACCCACTCTCCTGGCATGCCTGATGGCTTGCCAGGAGCACACTGCCATGCTGACCCATCCCTCTCCCCACAGGCACGCCTGATTCGCCCGCCCTGGCCTGTCGTGGCCAGCCCATCCCTCTGACCAGCTGACCAGCGACCAGCCCCTCCTCCCCCTGGGCCCCCCTGATCAGGACCCCCCAGCCAGCTCCAGTCGACTGGCAGGGGCTCGAGAGCCAGCGATGGAGAGGCAGGAGGGGCCAGGGCCATGCCCCAGCCTCACCTGCCCCCTGAGCTGCGCTCCCAGGCCCCTGCTGGCCTCCTGGGGACCTGAAGAGGGGCCGCAGGCGCGCGCCATGGGCCCCCGCCGCAGGGAAGAGAGGAGGAAAAGGGAAGAGGGAGGGGAGGGGGGAGCGGCAGCTCCCCCCTCCGGCAGAAACGTGTCTTCTCGCCCCGTTTGGGTAAGAGAAGACGGGGGCGCCAGAACCAGGAGGGAAGGGCCGCGGCTCGCCGCGGCCACTCGCTCTTCCGAGGAGAGATTAGCGTTTCTGGGCTCCTATTCATGAGTGCCCCCCCCCCCTGCGTTGTTTTTACCCGAAAGGGGTTTTCCCCCAGCGTGGACTCGAGGAGAGGACGTGCTGGGGTGCGCGGGGTCGGTGCGTGCACTGGGGGGAGGACGAATATCGGGGGGAGGGGGCGGGGCCCCCTCCCCCCGGTAGCACTCGGACACCTGGCCTGTCAGGCATGGCGGGATTCCGGGACGGAAAAGTTGTGTCCAATTAGCTAGTGGGGTTGGCTAGGATATAACATTAATTATTTTATTGTGTGTGTGTGTGTGTGTGTGTGTGTGTGTGTGTGTGTGTGTGTGTGTGTGTGTGTGTGTGTGTGTGTGTGTGTGTGTGTGTGTGTGTGTGTGTGTGTGTGTGTGTGTGTGTGTGTGTGTGTGTGTGTGTGTGTGTGTGTGTGTGTGTGTGTCCTCTTGTTTGTTTGGCCCTATAGCAGGTTTGTTGTATGCATCTTATGCTACTACTTCTTTTGTCGCTCTATTCAAATTTTGAATGCTGGCAAATCCATAAACCGATATTTATGGTCTCCGACCGACGGTCGTTACGAGAAGACCGGGTCGGTCGCACTGTAGTGCACCAAGGGGAAGAAACACCAAAGGGGCCAAGGGCTTGCATGTAACTTGCATCAAGGGGAAAGATTCCCTCACCTAAGAAGCGAACCTTCACCGATCTCCAAGGGGAGATGGCAAATTAAACCTCAAATCTCGAGCGGATAGAGCAACCGACTCGCTCGCCAAAAACCTTGACCGAGAAGAAAGAAGCAAGGACCTACAAGCCAAGGGTAGCGGACCTAGGGAACGTGAGAGGAAATTTCCGAACGCCAACGCCAAACGCCGGAAGGCAACGAAACCCTAACCAAGCCAAGCGGAACCTACGAAGAACAGGCCTGGACGACAACGAAAGTGAAAGTGAGCAAGTCCCAAGCAAGAACCGGAACTCAACAAGAAACAACAAGCCTTGCAAGAAGCTAAACAAGCCTTCACAAGGTAACCCGAGAGCCTGAGACAAGCGCGCGGCGAGTGACAGGCAACCTGGCTCCTTTGGGTCAAGATTACCCGAAAGGAGGAAACTTGGAATCTAGACCTGACAAACAGGCTAGAAGGAAAGAAACGAGAACTCGAATTCTAGATCGCTAGGGACGAACCCTACCAACCTAGATGTACCTGAGCTTCGCCGTGTGGCCGCACGACGAAGGACCTGGAAACAAGAGCCTGGAAATCGCATCATCTAGGATGAATGCGACACCCCCCGACTAAGATCGAGACGTCTCCCGATGTCGAGCGGTGAACCTGGAAACAGAGACCTGGAACCTGGAACCTGAGCTGACCAGAGGTCAGAATCGGAACAAGAAGCAACGAAACATAGCGAGCGAAACGTGGAGACAAGAACACCCTTTGGATCCAAAGCGAGCACGAAATCGGCGGCTTAACGCGGCGTCCTCTTTCGTACGCACTGCCCCACCCACTTCTCCCTTTTACAGGAGCTTTGCTCGGGTGTTGCGCCGGGTGTAGAGCGCAGGCAGCACGCGTTCATCACCTCCATGATTCGCTCGGACGGAAACTTGAACTCGGAGCCCTAGCCGAGGCGTGGGGCTAGCCTAGGGGGACGGGTCCCTTACCCAAGACATGGGATCAACGAGGATGGAGCCTGGATCGAGTGCGCGAAGACGGCGCATCGAGAACGAGAGGAAGAGGAGTATCCCTGCCGGAGAGCCGAGAGAAAGAGGAGACGCCGGCGTCCGTGTGGGGCGCGACGAGAGATCGTAATCGACGGCCACTGCGTCTCCCGAGTCTGGGGTGGCCACGGCGTGAGCGCGGAAAGCCGCAGCTCCCTTGGAACCTTCAACTTCATTGACTCCGGAAGCCGACCCTTCCGGGTCGGGAACCAGGTCAGAAACGAGAACAGGTGCAACTTCGAGACGAGAGAATGAACACGATGACGGAGAAATATAACGAACCGGGGAGAGAGGTACCCCTTGATGACGGCGGGGCATAGTCCCGGTAGGCTGGGCTTCGGAAGCTGATCACCTCAGCTTCACCCACTTCAGACTCATCATCTCGAAGGTGAGGAGGCGGATCAAATTGAATCAGAGGGAGGGGACCCTCCTCCACCTCATTGGCCAACTCAGCGACGCTGAAGTTGGCTTCATGCGGGAGAGGGTCATGCCCCACCATGGCCCGCTGTAATTGCACCCGGTGGGTGACAAAGGCAGCGGACGGAGGCTGACCATCCGACACGAGCTGGTCGGAGCCAATCATGGGGATAGCAGCCGGAGTGATGGGTGGCATTGGCGCAGCCTCAGTGGCCGTGGGATCACTCGGGAATCCCACGGGAACAGAAGCTGCAGCGGGCAGAGAAGGTTCCTTGAGAGGTTCCTCCTCTGCCGTCCCTTATCCCAGAGTTCTCAGAGTGTCGCCCCATGGCCGCACCCTGTGGAGCTCTGGGCCAGCCGTCCCAGCCTGCGTCGCCCTATGCCCGCGCCGGCGGTGTTCCCGCCGGTGCTCCGCCTCCCCCCAGCCCCAGTGCCCCACGTGCTCAGTCCCTTGTGAGCCCTGATGTCTCTGGCGCGTCCCCTTTGTGTGTTCAACATTCCTTTGAGTCTCACCCCACTCACACAGCCACAGTCACTGCGCCACTCTCACCACAGTGTAGAAGTCGGAGATGAATGCACCGTTGTGCCATGCTCCGGGTCGCGCTCCATCGCAACCAGGTATTAAAAACATTTTTGAGGGTGTCCGCTACGCTTCTAGTGACTCACACCACTCCGGTATCGCGCTCGCAATCGCCTAAACCCCACGACACTCTCACCCCCGCACCCACTACCCCCCCTACTAAGGGGGGTGAGCCCGCGTGCACTACGACGGGCCAGGCGGGGGGGGGCGGGGCGGGCTGGGGCTGGGGCAGGCCTGTCAACTATGTCCTGTAGACAAACGAAAACGCGTGCGTTGCTCACATTATATTTTCTCTGAATTGTCGGGGACGTTTGGGTCGTTCTCTTCTCGAGTCCGAGCCGCTCTATCGCCGCTGTCCCGGTTGCCTGTTGTCGAATCATCTGCGGACTAATTCATGGAAACGTGCGCGTTTCTTACCTTCTTTGGTCTGCGAGTGACGGTCCATTTTTTGTCCTTTTTGTGCGTTTCTTCGTTCTCAGGTCGTCGCGTGCCGCCTGCTGCGCGCGCCATGGCGCCATGGCCCCCATCTGGGGGAACCTGCAGGTCCCCCCAGCTGGCCGGTTGGGCGGCTCATGCATGGGGGCAGTGGAGGCTAGGGCTTTGCCCCTGGCCCCCCCTGCCTCCCCCTCGCTCGCCTCGCCGGCCTCGGGGGCCGTCCTGACCGCCTTGTGGGTCTGTGGCTCAGAGAAGATGGGGGGGTCAGTACGATTTGGTGTGGGTCTGGCCGAGGGAGTGCGAGTTGCGCTCCGCGGTCTGGGAAGGTCTGGCTGGGTGTGTTGAGTGAACAGCACATGCCAAAAGGCATGGCTTGAGGGTGACTACAGCCCCCCCCGGCCCCCTGAAGGGGCGTTAATGCCTGAGGCACCCCCCCATGACCCCTACTCTAAGAGTAGGATGATCGCGACCAGGTATAAACTTAGTGAGCTAGGTCAAAACAAGTGGAAGTGGGTCGATTCGCGGATGCGACACAGGGGTACGTGTGGGCAAGATTACGGCAAGATGTGGTTGAAACCGCCGTGAGTTGGTGCCCTCCATCCCGCATCAGGCAAACATTGTAGCAAGACTATCTTTCCTTCCACAGCAAGCACAACAACAACAACAACACTATCTTGATATATACCATAGTCGCAACGTATGCAGTGTGTGCAACGTAATGACTTGCTGTTTCATCACTCGAGCGCACAGCGCATGTTCTTGAAGCTAGCCAGCGGCAAAGGCCTCACTGGTGATAGCATCACCCTTGCTCCTTGGCGCACGTATCATCTCCAGGGCTTCGTCGCGCCTTCCCCGCCAGATGATTTCCTATGACAGAGTCTTCTTGATGGCCACCTTTTGGGCTGGGGTAAGCGTCTCGGGGAAGATGGTTTCGAACTGAATCACAAGATCGCCCTTCACTCCCGTCGCCGCGTCCAGCATGCCCTCACCCTTGACGACTTTAGTCACGCCGGGCGCAACTATTTGTGTGACAGGCACACTAAGCTCGCGGCCGTCAAATGTCGGGATGGACAACACCTTACCACAAAGAGCCTCTATAAGCGTGATCTTGGCTGTATAGATCAGAGTGCTGCCGTCACGACTCCATGAATCCTCCGGGGTCGTCACCATCAGCACCTAACATGGAGAGCAAAGAGAGGAAGGCGTGAGCATTCACGCGAGATGACGTCGTTTGGACGCAGGGCTTCGGGCAGCTGGAGGAGCAATAAATTGAGAGATGCTTAGGGCATGCTGTGGTGCTCACCTGCACGTCTGCAGTCTCACTGTCAACACCTTCATCGCCAGCCGATGGATATACCGCAACAGTCCCATCCTCCCACCCCGGTACGACGCGCAAGTTGATCGCCTCGACTTTTTCAGCCGTGGTGTTATCAGGCAGGAGTACCCGACGAGAGTATGTAAGCTTCTTCATCACTCCGTTATATATGTCGGAGAGAGTAACTGGCATCTCGACAACGAGAGGTTTTGGCTTCGCCGGCCGCTTGATGAGTGTCATCCCTGTCAGCTCGCCGTAGAACTCGGGCGAGACGCCATCGATCGGGCCTAGCAGGTCAGTGAACGGAGACGCAGAGCCAAAGAACTTTGAGAAGACGTCTTCTGGTTTGGTCGAGAACGCATACTTCCCTCCAGTGACCCCACCTGACCCATCCGGGATGCCGTTCTTGAGCCCGTTCTCACCGTACCTGTCGAATACCTCCCTACGTACTGGGTGAGATAGTACATCGTACGCCTCGCACACGAGCGGAAACATCTTGTCCGCCTGCGGCTTGTCCGCCGTGCGCTCAGGGTGCCACTTGAGCGCTAGCTTGCGGAAGGCGTTGCTGATATCGTCGTTGGTGGCCGAGCGCTTGATCTCGAGGATCTCATAGTAGTTGAGCGCGGCTGCCGGCATCAGGCGCGCAGCAGGCAGGGAGTCTCTCTCTCTCTCCCTCTCCCTCTCTCTCCCTCTCCCTCTCTCTCTGTTCTCCCTCTCCCTCTCTCTCTCTCTCTCTCTCTCTCTCTCTCCCCCCACCCACCCACTCTCTCTCGGCGCCCCGCTCCCCCTCTCTCTATCGCTCCCTCCCTCTCGCTCACCGATGAGATGGAACGGCCTACAGGATGCCTACGCGGTATAAGAGTATAATCCAGAGGCATACCGGGGGGGGGAGATCTGATAGTCTGGTAGCAGTACAATAATATCATTCAATAATTTCAAAAGGTGTTTTGTATCAAGCCGCGATGCGACATGGGGATTTTTAATTATGTAACGAGAGTTAGTGCTGCTACTTCCACGAGCCTTGTACAAACTCGCCGAGCCACACACGCATGACACATGACCATGACCGCTCTAACGACACCAGACATGAGCATAAGACACAAGTTAAAAAAATCTTAAAAATCTAGCCGCTACTTGCACGGCGTGAGGCAGATTGCTGGTGCTACTCCTAACTACCCTCCCTATCCTACCACCATCCCCTTCCCCTCCCCCCGATTCCTTCTCTGGAAGACCGGGGGAGGGGGGGCCGCGCGCGCTGCGCGCTGCTTCGGCCGGGGGCGTGAGACAGAGGGGGTAAGAGTGAGAGATCTAGGTGTACGTCCCGCCCCCCGGGGGCAGTCGATCAGTAGGAATCTTCGTCCTCGCCCGAGTGAGTTATGTTATGTTCCGGATGCCCAGCTCGGTCGCCGCTTGCATCAGGGCGTCCGAAATCTCCAAGTTGAAGTCTTTGTCGACGGTGTATAAGGGAGTGATCATCTTGCGCAAATGTTTGTTGCTCGGGGCGTGTAGCCCTAATCTTTCTCTCTGGGTCTTCAGGCGTTGGAAGAAGCCTACCTTCGCCTTGACTAGCATGTGGTATCTCGAGAGAACGGCTTTCAGAATGGCTTTCGCCGATCTAGCTTCCGCGTTTCCGTGGTTCCGTAGTGGACGTTGTAGAAGTCCGTTAGTATGTACCTCCATGCCAAATGCCAGGATACCTAGATATCCCGAGGAGGGGTGGGGTCTGTCGACTTGATAGTTGATAGCAAAAAGGCCACTGTGCCGCCTCGTGTTGTAAAGGGCTTTGTACATTCATGAGCCTTTCTATGTAGGCAAAGACCGGGTCGGTCGCGTTGCTTGCAGTGTGCGAAGTGTGTTGACGACTCGGGAGCCGTCCCGCAGAAGCGACAAGTGGCAAGTGGGGTCGCCAGCAAACCTATTGGCCATTGCGATCTTTCTATGTAGGATGTAGGGACAGGCCAGAGTTTCGTTTGAGACCTGCCCAAATTTCGTTCGATATTTCGTCCATATTTCGCGTTTCGCGTTTCCCCCCCCAAATTTCGACAATATTTCGCTTGCGCTCAGCTATAATATTAGTGAGTACTAGTATAAAGTACCTATCTATTTATTACTATTACTACCTACGGCTACACGGCTACGGGCTACGGCGCACTTAGTGATGCATTAATTGATTGAACACTCTTAGGAACAAAGCACAAGGCACAAGGCACGAGTCAGACCTCACATGTCATCATTCACGTGTCACGTTGGTTGTACCGGAGCATCAATGCACACTGGAGCTGGTCGGACAACGAATTCAGAATTCATTTGCGCATCTCCAAACATGCACTTCAATAACGAAAATACTCGCTCACACGCCGGGTGGTGGAAAGGTGGGAGGTGGAAAGATGGGCGGTGGAAAGGTGGGTGGTGGAAAGGTGGGTGGTGGAAAGGTGGGTGGTGGAAAGGTGGGTGGAAAGGTGGGTGGTGGTGGAAAGGCGGGTGGTGGTGGAAAGGTGGGCGGAAAGGTGCGTGGAGATGGAAAGCTGGGAGGTGGAAAGGTGGGCGGAAAGGTGCGTGGAGATGGAAAGAGGTGGGTGGAAAGGTGGGAGGTGGAAAGGTGGGCGGAAAGGTGGGTGGAGATGGAAAGGTGGGTGGTGGAAAGGTGGGTGGTGGAAAGGTGGGTGGCGAAGAAGTGGGTGGTGCGGGGAAGGAGGACGCGTCCGTGGATGCTTGGAAGACGATATATTTAGAATTGTTAACGGCGAGAGGATGCCTCCATCAGTGAATTGGTCTGATGGCAATCATCTACATACATGAAGTCGATGTCCTGACCCAAGTCCTCTATAGGTGGGAATTGATTCGTAGTGCAATACTCCCACAGAAGCTTCCCGTTGCGACGTGCAGACAGGTGAGGTGACACTTGACGGGTCTCTTCGTCTGGTTCCTTAGGACGCTTCACAGAAGAGGAGTCCATCGCGATTCTGGTACGCGGGGAGGGCGACAGGGGAGAGGAGGGCTGTGAAGGGGGGCTGGTAAGGGTGGGCGGCAGGGGGTGGGGCGGGGGCGGACTTCAGGGAGCTGCTCAACTGCAGGGAACTGCTCGACTGCAAAGAACTGCTCAACTGCAGGGAACTGCTCAACTGCAAAGAACTGCTCACCCTTCCTCGTCTCCTCCCTATAGACGTGTGATGAAACTTGTTGTCTGCTTTTACGCGGTCGGTGCTCTTTGGTATGGACATACACCCATCAGATTTGCAGAGTCTACTTGGTGCTGTGTGTGAGACGTGGATCGCGATTTCAACGAGATATCGACCCTGCCCCAAATCGAGTGAATGGAGTCAGACCACGTGTGGGTTTCAACATGTGAAGTGTCAAGTAACCTCCAGGTGACAACGAAAGGTGTTAGCAGGGATGGGGATAATTGAACGCTTTTGGTCTTGGGGGTCCGCTCGCTTGCGCGCGAGGGAGGTGGGGGTTGCTGAGTGGGTTGAGGCTGAGCTTGCTGTGCTTGTGCTGGCTGCTGTCCCTTGGGGCCAGCCGCCTCGGCGTAGGATTTCTGCGAGCTGTTCTTTGAAGAGTTGGAGGCCGTAAAGGCCCCCAGAATGGATTGTTGTGTGAAGTGTGAAGTGCCCGCCCACGAGGGGTGCACAGTTGGTAGGAGTTGCCTCCATGGGTGTGCCAGCTGCCACACCCCATGGGGAGTCCTTGCGTGGGTGGCTGAGCGGCGGGGCTGGCGGTCTGAGTCTGGCTCAGAGTCTGCTGGTCAGCAGGGAACAAGGCCCTGCCTGCTCCCTGCTTCTGTGGCTGCCTGGGAGGTGATGGGAGCGGCGCCATCTCGACGTCGTGGTCGGGCGGTGCGGAGGCCTGTGAGCGCTTAGGCTCCGGCGGCTTGGGGCGGCCCCGTTGGGGCGTCGTGGCGGCGGGGGGCTGGGGAGTGGGAGCGGTCGGCGCGCGCTCCATCGCTACAACTATAACAATAGTTAAGCACAAGACACAAGTTACACGTTACAAGTTACAAGTTGTATGTACTCAAGCTGTAATGTGTAGACACCCAACAGCGTTACCCGAACTCCACGAGGCGGAACCAACGCACTTCAAGCGTGCCCGGACGACCTAACATTGACGGTCTATCGGTCGCCAACTACAACTGGGATGCTCCATCAGAAAGGCTTCAATTGGAGGATACGGACCGTGGGGTGTATCGAGACCACCAATGGCGTCATGATATCAGCTGTCAAGCAGATGCAGATGTCAAGCTCATAGCCATCGACCCGGGCATCAAGAAGAAACTGCAGATTGCCTCAGCTCCTTTGTCGCGATGCGCTAACGCGACGAAGCTTGCGGAGCTCGTTGCAGCTGAGCCAAAAGCCGTTTTTTGGGAAATTTCTTCCAAAGAATGGGTGGACTACGCGGGAACCAAGCGCTGACAAGGAGCTGACTGGTCGATCCGCTTTCAGTCTTTACCCGCTGCGTCGGAAATTGGTTCCGCGGTATGCGCACTTCGATCAAACGGCCCTGCGCGACGTTCTGCGCCTTGGTCGGGTCAAGGCCAAAGCCAAGGACAATACCAACGACTGCATCGACACACTGGGACTACCTCCGCTATGCGCTGTGTCATCTGCTTCCGCCGCATTCGCCGTGCCCCCACGGTTCCCGACCGCCTCTGCGTCCAGAGTTCCCCCGCGGAAAGAGTGAACGCACGGCGTGCACCTTCCTGGAAGTTTCTATGCGCACGCACGGCGCCCCCGCGGGGGGGGGAGCCGATGCGCATACGCACGGCGTGCACAATGATTGCAAGTAATCACACGTGCTGCGCAAACGAAACATCTCGTATATGGCTACTTTACGTTAATGTGGGCCTTAGGGGAAAAAGTTTCTATGCGCACGTACGGCGCCCTCGCGAGGGGGGGGGAGTCGATGCGCATACGCACGGCGTGCACAATGATTGCAAGTAATCACACGTGCTGCGTAAACGAAACATCTCGTATATGGCTACTTTACGTTAATGTGGGCCTTAGGGGAAAAAGTTTCTATGCGCACGCACGGCGCCCTCGCGAGGGGGGGGGAGCCGATGCGCATACGCACGGCGTGCACAATGATTGCAAGTAATCACACGTGCTGCGCAACGAAACATCTCATATACGGCTACTTTACGTTAATGTGGGCCTTAAGGGAAAATGTTTCTATGCGCACGCACGGCGCCCCCGCGGGGTTGCCGATGCACATCGCGCCGTGCCCATAGTTACAAGTAATCACAAACGAAAAGCGCCGACACGGCGCCCTCCGGGGGGACACGCGTCGCGGGAAGCAGGGAATGTTACGCTAGTCTACATTTAATTTTAAAATAACGCTATGTATACAACTGTGGACATTCGATCGCTCAATTCGACTCATGTCCCACATTTGACGGAACGACACCTTAGAGGAAGAGGAAGAGGTGCAGGGAGGGAAGATAAGGGCGATGTCGGTGTAGAGACGGGACACGGGGAGACCTGGACCTAGTAGGTGTGTAGCCCAGAATCTTCAGATGTGGTTTTTTCGATCTTGACTTGGTCAATTTTCACCCTTGGCCCTTGGAAGTTAAAATAGAAAATAGCTGTTTGACCGCCCCACAAAAATCATCTGAACATCATTTGAGATTTGAGAGCCTTGTTGTATGTACCTGCCGGCTATGGTCGTGCCCTTTGCGGTCGGTCGTGTCAGATCTGGACCCTGCAAACTACTCCCTGCGGCAGCCAGACAACGACACAAGCCGGCTACCATCATCGCTCACAACATTCCTCCAAATCGCATTACCAATTGCCACTTCATCCACCACCTACTTACCAATCTAGGGGCACGGAATGATTTCCAGCTCTTTGGCGCATTTCTACGTTCTCCGGCGCCTTGCCCGTCAACACCTCTCACCACGCGCAAGGTCCACATGAGGATAAAGGCCAGGGCTCTCCATGAAGCTATTTTTACCTGAATTTTTTCACTGGCTCCTAGCTCTTTACACAACTGTCCATTCACACGCCCCCTCGGAGGCTAATGCGAGTGAAACTGTACAATCGTGTGAGCGAATATGTTGCCACTCTCTCGTCGCCACATGCCTGCGCCTGTTCTGACCTGTCGCCAGTATTCCCCTTGTTGCCCATGCACTTTGAACGACACGTTATGGTGGATTTCTACCTGTCCCTGCATATCCAACAGAGTTTGGCTCGTCCGTCCGAAGCGGGGGAGATGGGGTGCAAGGCTACGTTGTAAGCACTGAGACGAGCAGTCTAGGGTCACGTGAGAAACCAGGCAACTAGGCCAGCAAGCGATGGGGTTGGTGTGCTCTGAACGCCGGCCGATGAAGGTCCGCAGGCCGCCTCTTGGCGAGCGTTCAATAATTGAGTACGCACGGGCGCTCTCACACATGGCCGATGCGGCGGGCCGAGGGCGCGAAACAGCAACCGGAAACGAGTTAAATCTCTTCCCGACGGCGCTCAAGCAGCCGCAAGACTGGGAAGTCCGGTGCCCACATTCCCTCGGCTTGCTCCGAACCGGCCGCGAGAGCACCAGACAGCGCGCGGTCCGCACAGCCTCCCTGCCTTTGGTGAGTGAAAAGGCCGGCAAAGGCGCAGGGCAAAAACCCGGCCAGGGTGGTGTCCGAACGACCTCGGGTTAGGGTTAGCGGAGTGGCACAGCGAGGTGCGCCTCTCCTCTGGGCTGTGCGGCCCGTCGTCGCCGCCCGCGCGACTCGGCCCCTGGGGGGGGGGGCGGGGGGCGTGGAAGCGCGCGAAGGGAGAGCCAGGCGCCTGGCGGGAAGAAGGAAGAGGGGCGCGGAATTTGACCGGGTGGGGCGCGGCGCGGCGAGCAAGGTTCTTACTTTTATGAGCCTTCTTATTCACATGCTACCCTTATTCACATGCTACCGTTAAAAACCATTGGAGGGGGCGCTGTGTGTCTTACTCGTATCGAGAGCGCGCGCGCACCAAAGTATACGCAGGATTGCTGCTGCGATGATTGCTCCGTACCGTTGTAATAATGGCATTACTCATCGATCCCTATTGCATCATTGCATCGTATCGTTGTAGCCTTTTTCTTGAGCTTGAGCGCCCCCAGACTGCAACTACCAACTTGCCGTTCGTCACTCACACCTCATATTCTTGAGCCCCCAACTATCTGTGGGTATCTCGAAGGCGTTTCGCCGAGCACCTATGAGTTCTTCCATGGTTGCGGCTCCACATGGCAAATAGCATCTCACCTCGCTGCGAACGCACAATGGAGGGCTGCTCGAAAGGCACACTAACAAACGCACTTTTCATGCATCACAATCGGAATACGCAGCATTGAGCGGCGTCACCGTCACCAGCCATCGTTCCGCGGCACCGCAGACAAAAGTATGTTCACGCAGCGGCTCAGTTAGGACGGGCGAAATCCCGAACCATTCGATTGACGTCATCCGAATATTTCAAGTGAATGTTGTGCTTGCCATCTGGGAACACGTGCAACCTAGCGTCCGGGATATTCTTCGCGAACCACTCTGGATGCTCTGCTAGACAGAGAGGGTCCTTGGCACCATGAAGCACGAGTGTCGGGCAGGCAATGGAGCGGGCTTCCTCCATGCACACATCACCTCCCGCCTTGATGATGGCCAACCACGCATCGGTCGCTGAGGACCACATGGGCTGAAGGTCGTCTCCGTACACTGCAAGGTGCGTCTCGCGCATGCGTTTGGACCAGCTGGAAATGTCACGCATTGCTTCGAATGCCTCGGCATCACTGGGGCCCATGTAGGCATTGCCGCCAAAGATGACGAGTCTGTCGACCGCTTGTTTGTTGGTTGCAGCGAGCTTGACTGCGGCGATGGCGCCATCACTCCAACCCATCACTGCGTACTTCTCGTGACCAAGAGCACGCATCACCGCGGCAGCGTCGTCGGCATCTCGCTGATAGAAGTTGATCGGGAAGTCTCGTACTGGCGGGCGTGACTGCCCGTACCCGCGCGGGTCGTAGGAGACAACCTGGAAGCTGCTTGCTAAGTCACGAAGCTGCGGCCCAAAGTCCGTCTCAGCCGTGCCCAGCCCTCCAGGCATGCAGAGCAGGGCGGGAAGCTGCGCTTTGCCGTTCGTAACCACATGTAACACCACCCCATTCACCGCCAGCTTCTGCGACACACTGAGCGACGTGGAGAGCCGGCGGGCGGCCGACGCGAATCGCAGCATCGCCGTTAGCTGGTTCTGGTTCCCTAGGATTTATAAGAGGGGGCCGCCGTCGGGTGTACTGCAAGTGGATGACATCGCCAGCTGCGCTCCTTGGCGAAAGAAGAGAAGGACTGCAGGAGGCAGCGATGCAGCCGCCGATGCAAATGTAGACGGCACGTGGGGTGTGGAGGAGATCGTCGCGAGGAAGACGAAGCGGGGCCACGTACCTGATCTTCACGCACTTCCGCACGCCCTCCACCTCCGCCCGCATCCAAATGTCCAAATCCAAATGTTGTAGCTGTAAGCTGTAAGCCATGGACTACTTACTACTTACTACTTGTAAAGTACTCGTCACTCAACCTCCCCGCCTTTCGCTCTGCCTCTCAGCCTCCCAAAGGTAGTTGTAGAACTCTAGAAGGATTATCCTGTATTCTGTATTCTAATAATTCTACTACTCTACCACAAGTTTCACCTCTAGAGAGTCTCCTCTACTCTAGAGTAGAGGTGTCGTGTCGCATCCAGAGTATTTTATATACTCTAGGCGGATGCGGTGCTTCTATCAATGTGTAGTGTGAGAGAAAATTGAGTGAGTTTTGTTTTTGCCGATGAGTTACCTCGAAGCTCCGCCGCATTGCACGCCGAATTTGTGTTCCTTTGTCCTTATTTGTTTCATCAACTAACTTTATAGTTGGTCGCCATGGAGCGCGCCGCCGCTCCCCACCTCTCCTTCGGCCCCCCCGCCGCGGGAGCCCCCCCAGTACCCACGGAGCTGTCGCTGGCGAAGCGACCGCGTCCGCCTGCAGAGGCCGAGCAGGTGAGCGCGACCCCGGTCGCGCCGCACGGCCCGTGGCCCTGGCCACACCCAACAAGATATAAGACATGTTTCTTTGCGCAGCACGTGTGATGACTTGCAATCACATTGTGCACGCCGTGCGTGGGCACGGCGCGATGTGCATCGGCCCCCCCCGCGGGGGCGCCGTGCGTGCGCATAGCAACTTCCAGGAAGGTGCACGCCGTGCGTTCACTCTTTCCGCGGGGGAACTCTGGGCGCAGAGGGCGGTCGGGAACCGTGGGGACACCCCCTGGGACCGGGAAATTATTACCGTATATTGCGAAAACACTAACGTAAACAACTGGTAGGTCTTTTGGTCTCTCCCCCCCCGGGTCCCCTCCCCCCGTCTCCCCCTCCCCCTCTCATCGACCTACCAGAGAGAGAAGGCTCCTACTGCCTGCCTCCCTCCTCCCTCCTCGCTCACCCTCCAGCTCTCTCCTCGCCCTCGTCTTCCTCACGATGGTGGCGACTCGGCGCGCATCCGTACGGTCCTCCGTCCTCTCCTCTCGTGCTCCTGCTCGCTGGCTTCGTTCGACTGGTGTTACCGCGTGTGTTGGGAGTGGGGGAGCGTGATTAGCTTTGTCCTCATCATCTTCGTAATAATAATATTATTGTGGCTACCCAAAAAGAAAACAAGCACATGTGGATGACAATAAAAATAGCCTGGCCCTCTTTTGACGGAACGCGACTTAGAGTAGAGTAGAGTCTTCTCTGAAAAAAAAACATCTGAATCTGAAGATTCAGGCTACTGCCGCTAGCTATAAAGACCACGCACTCACTCACGGTACCGACTCACGCCATCGCCTATGGGTCATGTGCATCTGCGCGGGTCAGTATCCAATGTGCAAGCTTTGTGCGCTCGGCATTCGTGAGAAGCTGCTGGTTCGCATTCCGGACCACTTCCTGGCTTGAGGAGTGCCGCTGCAGCTCCCCCGCAACCCGAGAGCGCGTTGCATGGGGGATGGGGGAACAACCCCGTTGCCAGCGCGGCTTTGACGCCAACGTCGTTCGCGCGGCAGTACTCTGCCGCTTTCCTGACGTCCTCGACGGTCGCGGCGCGCTCAATCGCTCGGGCATCGCGGGCCTGGACGGTGTAGTGGCCAGGGGCGGGCACAGGCTTGGTGGCAGGCTTCCTTGGGACCATGGGGAGCTAGGGGGGGACAGGGGCACGCCCGCGAAGCGGGCACGTGCACGAAGCGCAAGCCTCTAGAGTCTTCTCTGAAGAAGAGAATTCTAGAGCTTGAGTAGAGTACAAGTAGGTGGTAAAAAAACAGTCGAACGCGAACTCAACTCTCAACTCACACTTTTTGACCGTTTGAACATAGTCAACTACCTACTACTCCGGCCCCCTTGACCTTGACCCCCAAAGTGAACACTGTCAAAACCCCTGAAATTCTCCTCGCGCCGCGTCAACGCGGCGAGCGAAACAACGAAATGCACCCCGCGGCTGTGCCGCGAGCACACCCAACTCACGGCGCGCGACAATGAACACCCGTCAACCACATACTCACCCACCATAAAAAAGTGAACGCGCGTATTTTTTTACCACCTACTTGTAGAGTACTCTAGAGACTCTGGAGAGAGGGAAACAAGACGGAAGCGGTGTTTCGGCCGTCGGCTCGGCGCGCCAGCCGATGCCGGCGCTTCCCGCCGGCCGGTGGACGGCGGCGGGGCTGCTGCTCGTCGTTGTGGTTCTCGTCTTCGTACTCCGCGCGCGGCGAGGGACGTCACACCTGGCCGGCTCGCAGCAGAAAGGCCCGACGACACTCACCGTCCACCCTGCGTCGCCACTCCGGCCGCTGCCACTGGGAGGTGGAGCGCTTGCCACTGGCCATGAGAGCCAGTACGAGCAGCTGGCCGTGCAGCAGCAGGACGCGGGCGCTTTGAACCACACGGCCCACGATATCTTTCAACTCGCCTTCTTTATCAACGCGGAGGGTTCGCTGCGCCGTCGGCACTTTATGGAGGTGAGCGAGGGGAAGGGGGGGTGCCTGGCGTGAGGGCTGTGCGGCATACCCTAATGAATGACCGTTGCGGCGAGCATCGAGTCTGAGTGGTCTTCTCGCATGGTGAGTCGTAAAGGCCCGCCAAAGTTTACCACTTTTCTTTTGCAACTCTGCCGGCAGGATCAGCTACGCTCTAGTGGTGTAGCATTCGAGCGGTGGCCGGCCCTCCACGGCAGTCCCTTGCTTCTTGAGAGTCATGCACGCTACTTCGAGCGCGGCGTGCACGCCCACCTGTATCTAAATCACACTAAAGACGGGATTCTGAGCGGTTGGGGCACTCTTGGCACGTATTTGAGCCACCACTTGCTCTTCGAGCACATCGTTGCGCGCTGGCGGCATGACGACACTGCTGCCTTTCTCATCTTGCAGGATGACACACTCCTCAAGCCTGACTGGCTTGCTCGCCTGCGTGCCGCCGTGAATCACACTGGCCCTGGATGGGAGCGCTTCCTGTTGGTCTGGTGGGGCCTGGCGCGCGATGCTGATTGCGATGGGAAAGTGTGCGTTGTTAAACCTCCCGCCGGGCCCACAGAGGTTGGACCTGACTGTTGTGGCAAGCGGTACTACCACGGCCTACAAGCATGGCTTGTGCGTGTTCGCAGCCTGCGCTGTCTTCTGCGCCGCTTAAAGCGACGCCCGATGAAGAACATCGACGCGCTGATGGTCAACTGCGACTGCCCACGCACCTACGCCTTGGCTCCTAGCCTCAAGCTCGGGGAGCATCTCGACCGGGAGCTTGGTTCTGAGTGAGCTAAATCCATGCTCCACGAATGCTCATTCACGCCAGTGTCGTTGCGACTCCTTATCACCCGACGCGACGGGCATTAACCTATTATATCTGAATCTGTTCGCAGGCGAGCAGCTGTCAATGACGTGTGGAAGTCCAACCTCACGCAGAAGCCGCTTTCTAAATCCGCTTTGCGCAACATGCACAAGTCGTGGCAATTCGCCGAGGACAGGAGTATCCGACCAGTCAGATTCAAGGGCAGGCCCAATAGCAAGCATGCGAGAAAGGGCCGATCGCTGCGGTCAGCTGAGGAACATCCTCCGAGCTGATGCGCTGTAGCAACAGCCGTCGGCTGGCTCACTTTCACCTCCAGTTGACTTTTTGGACTTGAACGGTGATGACGCATAGCCTAGGATAGGAGGGCGTTGCCTTACGGCCTCACGCCCACAATTTTCCTTTCGTCTGTGATTGTGACCCTCACGAGGCCTACATTCAGCATCCCCGCCATCAATTGAGGTTGAACCGTCGAATGACAGTTATGCTCATTCTCCATTCCCGCCTCTTCACTTTGATTTGCACTAACTACTTGTACTTGCCTGCATTCTTGGAATTGCGATGGACTAGCATGAGCTCGCTGCATGCGTCGCTTTCCGCGCTATTGTGTTGGGCGCTACGACGTCGACGATTCAGAGTGACTCATCGTGTGCGATGCGAGCTGAGAGAGGGGCGAGGAGAGAGTAAGCGAAGGCAAAGGAAGGAAATACTTGTTAGTATTAGGCCGGGGCGAAGAGCATTGGCATTTGGGGCGGCACATCGTCAACTATGACCCGAACAAACGCAAACGCAATACCCCGAAAGCGTATGGGTGGGCCATATTTCGCCGCCAAATTCTTGCCTCGCCTTTCCCCTCCCCCCGCCCGACACCCGGAAGCATGTTCTTTCGTTGGGCGAAAGGAGGAGCGGGGACGAACGAACGGTCTCATCGACCGCCAACACGGAGGGGCATGCTAGAGATCGTCTTGTCCGCGATCAATCAATCGCATACACGAGACAAGGCTACACTATACCGAGCACAGAGCTCTTTCTTGCGTCCCCCGATTAATCAAGTAGCCCAATCCAACTTCGCTGCTTTTGTGCTTGGCGCGTGCTGACGTGCGACCGCTTCATGAGCCATGAGACTATGAATGTCATGACCGTTATTGCATTATCCTGATCCCGATGACCAGCCTTCATTCATTCATCCCCGTGAGGTCACGTTCCGTCGAATATGGGACAGACTCCAGTTGAGCCATCAAATGTCCACAGTCCGTTTATACTATTATACTAATGTCCGGAGAAGAATTATATAATAACATTTGACATTTGCTAACACTCTCAAACCCCAGCGCAGCGCTTCGCCTTCTTCGTCTTCCTTTCTCCTTCATCCTCGGCGACTGCCTGCGTGATGCGTGATAAGACGGCCTCCCCAGGACCCCTGTCGCATTCGCGATGTTGCGGCTTTGATTTCCACAACCCCGTTGTACACCCGTATTTAATAGTTGTACGTTTCTAAAAGGCACGCATAGGACGCTTGAAGACGTCGACGTAAAAACACTCACGACTCACGAACGCGTACCTTGCAGTTAAGTAAGAAGACGAAACGACAGAGGGCGACCACCCGGTGGGAGGCCAAAATCTCAATCTTGAAAGAGAAATGGAAACAAATATCCCAACTGTACAAATACAACTTCCTAACACCACGCGACTCGTACTCGTACTTGCATTTTAAGCACATCTTACACAGAAGGATTGCAACGGCCAATAGATTTTCCGGCGACCCCACATGCCGCCTTCGTGGGGCGGCTCCCGAGTCGTCCCTACCCCTACACTTAGAGCGCGCTGCAATGCGACCGATCCGATTTTTGCCTATATAGAAAAGATACTAGGCACACAGTATCCTTGGCGGCCCCTAGAGGCTCCTTGAGGCTAGCTCAGGGGGCAGAGGAGGCTGGGGCTGGGCCTTGGCCTCCCCTGCCTCTCCCTTGCTGGCAATCCTGAGCCTCAGGCCCCCCCACGCTGCACCCGTCTGCCTGTCGACTAGGGGGGGAGGGGGTATTGGAGCGATGGGCTGGCCACGATGGGCCAAGAGGATGTCGAACACGCGATGACTACAGGCTCGTAGGCAGAGGGCCGTTCGACCGAGCCGGCAGCTGACGCGGCCGTGGAAGGATCGTTGATTGCTGCTTGCGGGAAGATGTCTGAAAGGTCATAGTAGGAGTCGGGTCTGACAGTGTCTGCCATCGAGCGCTATGAGCGACGAAGTGGACTGAAGGCCGAAGGATTGTGACGCGTGGCGTCGGAGAGTAGGGACGAGGCTAGCTAGCGAGCTAGTGGCAGAGAGAGAAGGAGAGTGAGAGCTCCTTAGGTCCGAGGTAGACACGGGAGACTACAACGCCAGGTCCCAAAAGGTTAAGGACACAGAGCCACACACACTAAACCAAACGGGGCGAAAACTAACCACACCTGGACGGACGGCCAAGCGTCGGCACCAGGGCAACTCAGCAACGCGCAGACATGCGACAGAGGGGTCGGCACAACGAGGACAGACCTCGCTGGGGAGCTATGACCGATACACGGAGGGAAGACAAAAGACAGTCATGGAACATTTGATATGACATCGAGAGAAAGTAAGAGAAGAGGCGGAATACCAATCGACGAGACCTTGAGGCTTAAAAATAACTCACAGGTTAAAAGTAAAAGTCTGTCATCGTATGGAATACGACAGAGGAACGAACCAGGCGTGCCTGTAAGTGGGAGAGTGGGTCAGCAAGGCAGTGTGCTTCTGGCAAGCCATCAATTAGACATGCCAGGAGGATGGGTGGTTCCCGGAGTGGAGAGGGGGGGGGCTCGTGCCTCGTGCCCCCCCATGTGCGTGAACCAAGTATAAACTTAGTTGAAGCGCAGCGTATCGAAGACGCGGAACTCGCGGACACTCGGCGCGTGAGCGATGCGCAACAACCGATCCCGGACCCCAAATAGGGATCCAAAGACCAAAGAACTCTTGCACATCCCGACAGCCCCACGAGCAGAAGACGTCCAACAGGCCTGCCCTGAACCCGCACTCTGAACTAGGCTCTTAGTCTTAGTAGCGCACCAGAGCCGGACCCCGGAAACCGAAAAAAATGGAATGAAGGGGGGAAAGGGAGGAGGTGGAGGGAGGGGGGGGGGATATAAATATAAGGGCGGTGTAGTTGTAGCAGTGACAGGGAGACCTTGACCTAGTAGGCGAGTAGCCCAGAATCTTCAGATGTTTTGGGGGGCTATTTTGGGGCCCAACTTTTGAGAAATTTTTCGCCATAAAAGTGGCCCAAGTTTCGAGATGAGTTTCACGAAACTCTGACCTGGCCTTACCTCTTACACACTCACAAACACCAACAGCCGCGTGCATGCGGATGATCGCCTCCGGGTCAAAGGTGGAGGGTGGAAGCACTATAACGATAACATGGACGCACTAAGCAAAAGGAGCGCACAGGGAGCGCTGCCCTCGCAACTGACCGATTGATTAAGAAATTTGTCCAGTTCCAATGGCCACGCAAGCGGACAAAAGGACACACGACTCGCCCATCGAAACACCAAAGCGATCAGGTCAGACGGTAGGAGACTTGAAAATGGCGGGCCGAGGTGCGCATCAAAGATGCGGCATATCTGACCTTTTCTCATCACCTTGAACAGTTGTTGGCACTGATTCGACATTCACTTGATATAAAAACAAATGATTCGCGGCGGCGAAGAAGCCAATCCACCATACAACAAGAGAGAGAAATCGCTCTGGAGACCCTTCGCAGGGTGAGAAGTGAGGACTCGGTGTGATGGGCACTTCCCTGCCCTCGAGTGGGAAGCGCGAATCAGTAGGCTTGTGACGGCGGCGGCTTGATCAGCCCTGATGGCAACGAAACGAAAGCCAATGCGTCCCTTTGTGGCATGAGGAAGTACCACTATTGTTCCAAAGTTGAGTGGCCCTTGCTTGTCGACTGGTCGCCCAGTGCAGATTCAACTAGTTCCATTCGAATACGAGCGGCTTGCCTAGCTCGATTCTGTGCATGCTCTCGTGCTCGGGCCAAGCGCGCATCGGTTTGCCTCACCCGTTTCTGCTTATGATCTCGAGCACGTGCTACGCGAGCATCGACCATCTCCGGATCAGGATTTCCAAACAATGTTGTGTCTGATTTCTCAGCGCGCCTCATTTTTCCAGACAGCCAATCGCGCGCGATGCGCGTCGGTGAAGAATTGCATACATGTGATGACTTATCGCCAGCACCTTGTGCCGTGCTCTCCTCAGATGCCTGACTGTCCCGTGACGAGCACCATTCTCTCACATCCACATAGCGACCCGGGATAGCGCCTCCACTCTGAATAACTCCCGTGACTGGATCAACTGAAGCAAGGCAAAGAACTTGCGGCGGACCAGGTGGGGGTTTGTCAGCATCGGAGCCATCTCCAGCTCGCTGAAGACGCTCGCGAGCACGAATTCGGGAGCGCTGCACATGGACGAGCGCTTCTGCACGTTGGAAGCGCCCAGTCTTTGTGAAGGATTGCCGAGAAACTACTGGTAGTGGCGGTCCGCCTGGACCTGCCTGTCTCCGCCGCTCCTTGCGTCGATGGTCCAGGTAGCACATGTAGGCCACACAAATGGCAAAGACGGTGGCCGATACGGCAAGAGCAATGCTTATTCCCAGGATGAAGCCTGGTGCAGGCTTCGAGTTTGAGCGGGTCGTAATTGTGGGCGGCGATGGTGAGCTGTTGGCACGCAGAACAGGATCTTCCGTGCTGACAGCACGACGATTGAGTACCTGGACATTGTAGCTTGAGCCACCCCAGGAGCATTCGCGCCGAACGTACACGTCGGCGACACCAAGGAAACCGCAATTGTCGAGAGACGATGACGTGTCACACATTGGGCCGCCCTCTGTCGCGACGCAGCTAGCATTCAACGGGACGTCGGGTCCGCATGTGGGGAGTTGAGCAGTCGCGATGAGCCACTGCGATGGACAGGAGGAGGCAGGCACCAGGCATGTCCCACAGCTAGAGCCCGCCACGCATTCTATGCAATCCAGCATGCGGGGCGGAGATGCCGATGCCGGAGGCAAGGAAGGAAGAGACGTACGCGAGCAACTGAGATTGTAGAATGAAGAAGGGACCGACAGCTAAAATCAGAAAAAAAGAGAGTAGGAGTAGAGACTCTGGGGAGTACTCCTACCTGCGCGCTTGCTCCAGCAATTAAAATAAAAAACACGATTTTGATGACCGGGGAGAAGGAGGGTAGGAGTACGGGATATGGATTCGTGCATTCGTGCACAGCTCTGGTTTCCGATTTACCACGGCTTTTCTCCTACGATGGTCCGACTGCGGCTGGTGTCTCCCCCTCTCCCCCTCTGAGATTTGGAGGAGTTGGTTCTGAGCTTTCGAAAACCTACTTATAAAAAAACATCTGAAGATTCAGGCTGCTACCGCTAGCTATCACAGGGAGGCCGCAGCGCGGCCCCCTGTGGCTTGAGGATGAGAGCGCGGCGCGCCGCGCCGCGCATCCTGTTACTTCATCACAAGTTAAAAGATACCAAAGGGGGCCACTGACCACTGAGCACACAGGGCACACTAACAGTATCACGCTCAGATCAAACTTACACACGGGGGGATTGCGTAGGACTCACACAAACGAACGAGGAGAGAAGGGGAGAGATCACGGCTCGACTCATGCGGCCCTCTACCATCTCCTCATCCCACTATAAGTTCGGCGGTGCATACCACGCACCACGCAAAACCACCTAGTACGGGGTATGACGTATGACGCTTACGAACAAACCAACCAAATCAACTCCCACATTCCCACGCAGACGAGTGCTTGCGTCGAACATGTCGGCAAGGGCCAAGAGGGCTATAAGAGAGAGAGAGCCACAGGGCCAGAGAGCCGCAGGGCCATAGAGCCAGAGCCAGAGGGCCAGAGAGCTAGATCGAGCACATGCAAAAGCAACACGTCGCGAGAGCGAGAGAGATGAGATGGGAGGAGAGAGATGAGAGAGTTGGGAGGAGTGGGAGAGAGGGAGAGTAGCGCACTCATCCCAACACATCACCACCCCCACCCCCTCCCAAAAGCCACGCCGTGTCTCGAGAGTCGAACGAAGCCAGCGAGCCAGCGAGCAGGAGCACGAGAGGAGAGGACGGAGGACCGTACGGATGCGCGCCGAGTCGCCACCATCGTGAGGAAGACGAGGGCGAGGAGAGAGCTGGAGGGTGAGCGAGGAGGGAGGAGGGAGGCAGGCAGTAGGAGCCTTCTCTCTCTGGTAGGTCGGTGAGAGGGAGAGGAGAGGGGGGAGGGGGGAGGGGGGCGAGACCAAAAGACCAGACCAGTTGTTTACGTTAATGTTCTCATCGTATACTGTAATAATTCCCCGGTCCCAGGGGGGTGCCCCCAGGGTTCCCGCCCGCCCTCCGCGCCCAGAGTTCCCCCGCGGAAAGAGTGAACGCACGGCGTGCACCTTCCTGGAAGTTGCTATGCGCACGCACGGCGCCCCCGCGGGGGGACCGATGCACATCGCGCCATGCCCATGCACGGCGTGCACAATGTGATTGCAAGTCATCACACGTGCTTCCATGAGAATTATCTCTTCAATTGCACGTTTACGTAGTTGTCGGCCTTAGAGGAGACGCAGGGGAAAAACTTTGGCATCCACACGCACGGCGTCTCCGCGGGGGAACCGCATGCGCGGCATGCACATTGGTGCAAGCAAGTCATCAAACGTACCCCGCGAGAAATATCTCTTAGGGGAAAAGCAGGGAAAAAAGTTGTTATGCCCACGCACGGCGCCCCCTAGTCTTTCATTTAATTTTAAAATACTCATGTATACATAACTATGGACATTTGATCGCTCAATTCGACTGATGCCCCACAATTGACGGAACGACACCTCGGCCATGCTGCGTGGGCAGGTGAAGCAGAAATTGGCCGAGTGCGGTGGCATGAAACATGAAACGCCGGTGAGACCGCCGACCGGTGTACCCGGACCATTTAGTCCGAACACCATCGACAAGGGGGGGCTGACCACCGCCGTGCTCTCGCTGGAGCGCGGCGAAGGTCGGCCTGTCAGGCGGGTCGGTCGCCATCGCTCTGCCTCGGATTCGGATTAGAGCGGGGAGAGGGACGAGGGGAAATCTTCCCCCGGTCCGACGATAAAAAAATGTGGGCCTCCGGATCAACAAGAGTTTTTTTTAAACCCACTCTCACTCTCCCCCACCTCTATCAGGAGCCCCCAGCCAGCTCCAGTCGACCGGCAGGGGCTCGAGAGCCAACGAGGAAGAGGCAGGAGGGGCCAGGGCCATGCCCCAGCCTCACCTGCCCCCTGAGCTGTGCTCCCAGGCCCCTGCAGGCCATCTGGAGACCTGAAGAGGGGCCGCAGGCGCGCGCCATGGGCCAGAGCCGCAGGGAAGAGAGGAGGAAAAGGGAAGAGGGAGGGGAAGGGGGGAGTGGCAGCTCTCTCTCCCCTCCGGCGTTTACATGTACATGTCTTCTCGCCCTATTCCAATTTGGGTAAGAGAAGACGGGGGCGCCAGAGCCAGGAGGGAAGGGCCGCGGCTTGCCGCGGCAACTCGCTCCGGCGAGAGTGATTCGTGATTAGCGCTCTGGCCCCCTAGTTTCACGAGTGCCCCCCCCCCCGTGTTGCTTTTACCCAAAAGGGGTTTTCCCCCAGCGTGCCCTCGAGGAGTCGAGGAGAGGGCGTGCTGGGGTGAGCAGGGTGAGTGCGTGCGTGCGTGCACTGGGGGGAGGACAAATATCGAGAGGAGGGGGCAATGCCCCCTCCCCTCGGTACCACTCAGACTCCTGGCTCGTCAGGCATGGCGGGATTCCGGGACTGAAAAGTTGTGTCCAATTAGATAGTGGGGTTGGCTATCTTCTAGTTGTACTCGTACTATGTGAGAGTGACTGACCACAGAGAGGAAAGTTCTTCGAAGGAAGTTGCGGCTCGCGATGCGAAGCAACCTCCGGCCGGTCGGGAGGCGGCTGGCCGCGCTGGCGGCAGCTGCGAGCGCGGCTGGCACGGCGCATTCTGGGTGCAACGCGAGCCCAACCCCTGCGCAGCGAACGAGCGCCTCCTCAAGACCGCCCTCGAGCCGCCTCTTCGACAAACTGAAGCCAAACCCAGCTGAGGAGCTGACAGTGCGCTGCCCTGCCCACTGCTGCACAGCTCTCCCTCGATCAGCGCGCTTCATTCGCCCTTGCCTATCACTCCAAGCAATCGTCCGGATTGGACGTAGGCACTTCCGGACGCGGAGGGGCTCGGGCGAGACTCGCGCCACTTTGCCGTGTACACCGGGAACGGGAAACCGGCCACGTTGGCTGATGTGATTCGTGCATCTCAAGAGGCGGACGTCGTGCTTCTAGGTGAGACGCATGACGACAGCGTAGCTCATCAGTTGGAACTATACCTACTCATGTCGATGCAGGGCGACCGAGCGACTGCACTATCTCTTGAAATGTTTGAGACGGACGTGCAACCCGTTCTGGAAGAGTACATGTCGGGCTTGATCCGGGAGAAAGACATGCTCATGGACGCGCGCCCCTGGGCAAACTACTACTCGGACTACCGCCCCATGGTGGAGTTTGCGAAGCACGCGCAGCTGCCAGTGATCGCAGCTAACGCACCACGCCGCTTCGTAGGCGCGGCGGGTCGGCGGGGACCGAGTGCACTTCTCGAGGCGTGGCCGAGCCGTCATGCGGGGTGGCTACCACCCTTGCCTCTCCCGCAGCCTTCCGCGCAATACTTGACCCATCTCTTCAACGACGACGCTTTTCTTTCTGAAGCGAGTCGTGAGCAAATCGGACTGAGTCTGAGGGAGGCAGACAGAGGGGAAACAGCCAGCTTCGTCTCTGGCACTCCGAGGAAGACAGCTGCAATGGACGTGCTGGCAACTAGGAATGCACCAAGTGGGGAGGGACGCAATGGCGGGTGTCCTTATATTGGTCTGAACCGGCGCGACGCGTTGTTGCTACCGATGCTGCTGTGGGACTCATCCATGGCCTACGCTATTGGCCGCCAGCTCGACCGTTCCCCGTCGTTGGCTGTGCTCCATGTTTGCGGATCTTTTCACTGTGAGGGGAAGCACGGGATCTCGGAGATGATCGAGTTCTACAGACCTGGAACTCGCCAGATGGTCGTCGTCATGTATCCCGAGGCTGATCCCCACATCTTTCTTGACCGCCACCGGGGAGCAGGAGACTTTGTGATATTGACGAACGCGGCGGCCGCCGCCGAGGACAGCGAACGGGCGACTCCCGTCAAGGGCCCTCACGAGTACACCCAAGCGCAACGAGAGGCCGCGCGGATCGCACGCTTCAAAGCTTGAATATAAGGTATCCTTTTTATGGTGGTCAGCGTTGGGCCTCGTGCTCTGAGCTTTGACGCGATGTGGTGTGTTGGGTGAAGTCATGCATGTTTGACCACATGATGATGGCCGATGAGGTGATCGCGTGGGCTTCAAGCACAGTGCGAACCAAAGCGAATAATCGCTAATCGGGGTATCCGTCAGCAATGTTTTATATCTGTTGCGGGTAAAGGGGGGGGCCTTGTATACTTGTACGCTCCCCATTAGGTTTTCCCGCGCGACTCCCTCTTCTCCGTCGCTGCGCCCCGCCGATTCCCTCTCCCTTACACTGTCCCAATCGGTCCGTCTCCCGTCTCCCATCTCCTCTTCCCGCTCCCCGGCCCCCCACGGAAGCTCTCTCCCCCCCCCCCTCCCTCTCCCATCTCTCCCCCGAGAGCTTCCTTGAATTACCGGCCCCTTTCCGTCTTTCTTTTCCCACGTGTTTCCCCCTCCTCCCCCGCGTGACTTTTCTCCTGGTATCCCGTACACTTATCTTATGATTGGTCGCCATCGCCATGGAGCATGGAGGGGGGCCTCGTGCCCCCCCCACTCTCTCGACTCCCCTCATGGGGGACGAGAACCATCCACCCCCCTGCGATGCCTCTTGGCATGTAGGGGAGACTCACCCAGACTGCCCAGACTCTCCTTGAGAGTCGGGCACAGATCGCACGCCCTGGCCCGCGTTGGCCTGCTTCTCGCTCTGTCTGACCAACGCCCAACCCCTCCTCCGCCTGGGCCCCCCCGATCAGGAGCCCCCAGCCAGCTCTAGTCGACCGGCAAGGGCTCGAGAGCCAGCGAGGGAGAGGCAGGAGGGGCCAGGGCCATGCCCCAGCCTCACCTGCCCCCAGAGCTGCGCTCCCAAGCCCCTGCAGGCCTCTTGGGGACCTGAATAGGGGCCGCAGGCGCGCGCCATGGGCCAGAGCCGCAGGGAAGAGAGGAGGAAGAGGGAAGAGGGAGGGGAGGGGGGAGTGGCAGCTCTCCCCTCCGGCGTTTACGTGTCTTCTCGCCCCGTTTGGGTAAGAGAAGACGGGGGCACCTGTAGCTGCTGTTGCGGGTAAGGAAGGGGCCTTGTACACTTGCCTCTTCCTATACGCCCCGATTAGGTTTCCTCGCGCGACTCCCCTCGTCCGTCGCGCCCCGACTCCCTGCCCCTCGCGCCATCTCGATCGGCCCCCCGCGAAAGCCCTTTCCCCTCTCCTCCCTCCCGCCTCCCCCCCGAGTGCTCCCTTGTCCCTTGAGTTTCCGCCCCCTTTCCCGTCTACTATTTTCCCGCGCTTCCCCCCCCCCAGCCGTCATTCCATTTGTAGACATGGTTGAGCACTGTGAGGTGGGTGCCTTTGCTTAAATACTAGACATTTTTTTGTACCGACGCATCGCGTATTGGGAAACGAGGGGTACCAAATGAAGGCAAACGACCTAATCGTAATCTGGATGCACCCACAAGCCTGTAGACTCGACATAGTTGCCGCTCAAAACTTGATAATCGGTGATGCCGTTGAGCTCATTCCGAATGTCATTCCGCGTGCCGAGCTCCGTAGCAACGGTTGCCAGTGAGTGGTCATGCTCGATCCGTCAGGGATCAGGGAGGCGGCTGGCGGGGCAGGTAGGAGGGAACCCTGCGGAATCCTTGGACACCCAGGGGAGGTGGGAAATAGTGGTTAAAATGAGTGAGTGATGAGTGACCGGGCTAGTAGTGGTCATGCTCGATCCGTCACCATGCAAAAACAAGGGACATGGGGGGGAGGGGGAAGAAAGGAGACGTGTGCGTGCTGAAGGAAGACAAAGCGACAAAGCAGGGTGTGGGTGTGGGTGTGGGAGACCCGCACGAGAGAACAGGGGGGGGGAGGGGACGAGGGGGGATCGACCGGCGGGGAAATACCGACAGGGGGGAGGGGGGGGGGAGGGGGGGACTCCCGCGGGACAAGGAGGGACAAGGGGAGGGGTGGGACGACACGCAAGCTTTTGCTTTTGGCGAGCCTAGCATGGGTTGCCAACCTCCGCCTTCCCGCCGCGCGCCCTATCCGCAACCGCTACCTACGCTCCCAGCATGCCCCAGCTTGCGAGTCCGCGTGTGCACCGCGCCGCGCACCCCCTCCCCCAAGGTCCTCATCGTGGCCCCCTCCCCTCCCCTCCCCTCCCCCCTCGAGCTCGAGAGCTTACTTACACTACGGCCTTCCCGCCGGCGTCGTGAGAAAACAAAATGCCAAGGGAGAGCGCCTGCGCTCGCCCAGCGACCTCGCGCTCGCTCACACATCTCCGTACCTCTCCTCCTTTCTCCTTCTCTTCTCCTTGAACCAGTCTCGGGAGAGAGCCCAACTCACTCACTCACTACAACGCAACACTCCCCCCCCCCCCTCTCTCTCCCCCCCCCCCTGTCTCTCGAGTCTCTCGAGTCTCTCTCTCTCTCTCTCTCTCTCTCTCTCTCTCTCTCTCTCTCTTCTCTCTCTCTCTCTCTCTCTCTCTCTCTCTCTCTCTCTCTCTCTCTCTCTCTCTCCCGCTGTCTCTCGAGTCTCTCTCTCCTCTTGCTGCGTTACTCTACAATTATCTCTTCCCTCAACGATCTCTCGCCACCTCTTGTCTCTCGCACTTCAACCTACTCCAAGAAGAAACAACCAGTCCCCCGTTACATCGCCCTCTCTCAACCATGGAGCTACACAGAATCTCTCTTCTCTCCTCGAATTCCCTTCTTCTCATCCTCACTACTCCTCTTTCGCAAAAAGCCTCTCTTGCGACTTCTACTATTACTCCGAGGGCTCGCTCCCGCCCCCCTCCCCTCTTCTCCTTCTTTCATAGAAGTCGCGCGCGCTCCCCCGCTAAGAGATGGGGGAAGGACGAGAAGAGAGAGAATTCTTTTTTCATTCTCGCTCCCTCATCTTCCCTTATCCTCTCTTCCTTAGATAAAATCTCCGATCGATCCTCCTTCTACAAGACTTTCTCTCTCTCTCCCCCTCTCTCTCTCACTCCCCCCCCCCCCCCGCTCTCTCTCTCTCCCCCTCTCTTCTTCTCCCTCTCCTTCCCCCTCCCCTCCGACGCACCCGACGCCCGCCTCTCCTCTCTCGCCTCCACCTTCCGCCTCTTCACTCGCGCTCTCACGTCCCTCGCCGCCGCCTCACCTCAACCCTCCCCTCTTCCCCTTCCTCCTTCTCCTTCAGCTTCCTCCCCTCCGCCTCTGCCTCACTCTCCCCCAACCCCCAACCCCTCTCTTCACGATGGCCGCCGTGTACGGCGAGGGGATGAGCCAGCACGACTTCATGGTACAGGACGAGTGCCTGGTGGTCAACTACAACGACGAGATCATCGGTGCAGACAACAAGTACAACGCCCACAAATTTGTCTCGGGCCAGCCCAAGGGTATCGTCCACCGTGCCTTCTCGGTGATGCTCTTCGATGCAGATGGGCTGTTGCTGCTTCAGCAGAGGGCAGCTTCCAAGGTGACGTTCCCGCAGGTGTGGACCAACACGTGCTGCTCGCACCCGCTGCATGGTCAGATTCCCGAAGAACTTGACCCACCAAGGGGCTCCACTGACGCCGAGCCGACCGGCATCTTCAATGCTGCGAAGCGCAAGCTCAAGCACGAGCTGGGCATCGAGCCGTCGCAGCTAGATGGTGCAACGTTCAAGTACATGGGCCGCGTGCACTATTGGGCCGCGGACACGCGCACTCATGGCCCTTCCTCCCCTTGGGGCGAGCACGAGATCGACTACCTCGTGCTCATTCAGCTCAAACCCGGCCCCTTCACCTTCCACGCTAACCCGGACGAGGTCATGGACACCGCGTGGGTCAACTCAGACGAGCTCTCGGAGTGGATGGGATCGTCGCGCAACCTGTGGTCTCCCTGGTTCCGCGTGATCGCCCGCGAGCGCCTCTTTGGATGGTGGGCCGACCTGGGCCGTGCCTTCAAGCTTCCGGCGGAGACGCCCATCCTGAGGTTCGACGCGCCCGCAGAGCACTGCAAGGGCGACGGCTCACACTCCGGCCGGGCGGCGACTGAGCTCGCCGACCTGATGCGGCTGGAGGCGACGCGAGAGTGGGGCTCCGCCGAGCGGCGCGCCCTCACACTGGGCTTTGAGCGCGAGGCGCGACGGTACGACCTCACCAACCGCTCCCGCTCCAAGGCAGCGGCCGCCGCCAACAAGCAGGGTGGGTACGGTAAGGTGGTCACACACAAGGTGTCCAAGCTTCGCCAGCTAGCGCGTGTCGATGAGGTGTTCGCCGCCGTCTGGCTGAAATTCGGCTCAAGCATGCTTGCCTCAAACCTAACGTTGCCTGCTTCTGACGCGGGTGCCGCGCCCGGCTCGGCGGCTGACCTTCTCTTCTGCGACCGCATCCTTGGCCAAGTGTCGCGCTCATTTGCCGCCGTCATCCGCCAACTTCCCCAAAAGATGGTGCTCGACATCCTGCTATTCTACCTCGTGCTCCGCGCCCTCGACACCATCGAAGACGATATGGAGGCATTCAAGGACAACGAGTCCGCAAAGTGCAAACACCTGAGGGTCTTTGCCGACGACTACCTAGGCAATGAGTCGTGGTCCATGGATGGGGTGGGCGAGGGTGCGGAGCGAGAGCTGCTCCAAAAGTTCGGTGCTGTGTCTCGCCTCTTCAACCACCTGCCGCCCCAGTCGCGCGAAGTGATCCGCGACATTACACGGCGGATGGGAGCTGGGATGGCCGAGCAAGTCGGTGTTGACCTCGGTCAAGGCACTGCCGATCTCGACACATACAATCGATATTGCCACGCTGTGGCTGGCCTCGTGGGAGAGGGGCTGACGCGATCATTCGTCGCACGCGGCTTCGAATCGGATGCTATCGCCGGCCAAGGTTTGTGCGTGTGGCCCTTCTGCGCAAAGGAAGAGAACGCCCCTGGCGGCTGTAACTTTGGCCTTGCAAACTCCATGGGCCTGTTCCTGCAGAAAACCAACATCCTTCGAGACTATCTCGAGGACTATGTTGATGGCCGTGCATTCTGGCCTCAAGAGATTTGGCGCAAGTTCGCGCGCACCTCCGATCTGGGTGAGTTCGCTCGGCCGACGGCCCATGGGGGCGGACTGTACGCAGGCGCTTACGATGAAATTCGCGATCCGACTGGGTTCGCAGTGGTTGGCAAAGGCGCGCGCACGAGTGCGCTCGCCTGTCTCAATTACTTGGTGGCGGATGCCCTTGAGCTCATCCCTGATTGCCTAGCATACCTACGCTTGATCCAGACTAAGGAGATTTTCCGCTTCTCAGCCATCCCCCAGGTGATCGCCTCTCCCTTCGCCTGCCAAAGTATCCGGGGTCCTTATTTTTGGTAATGGGAGAGTTGTCCCAATTCTGTGTGGCTACACTCCCCCTCTCCATGGAACTCCCCCTCTCTGTGGATGCAGGTCATGGCCATCGCCACGCTCGAGGCGTGCTTCGACAATCCCCAGGTCTTCACAGGAGTGGTCAAGATTCGGAAAGGCATGGCTGCGAAGCTCATCCTTGCCTGTAATGACATGATGTCCGTCGAGGCGTGGTTCCACCATTTCGCACTCCGGATCAAGAGGCGTTGTCCCCCCGCAGATCCGTCGCGCCACAAGATCATTGTTGCTTGTGATGCTGTGCTAGATCTCACGGCGTCAGGTGCCCAACAAAAGCAAAAGGCAAGCCGCCCGTATGCCGCGCTCGCTATCATCATTCTACTCGCTGTTTTAACCTTTGTCGCCTACCTGCGGGGGTTGACGCTGGCCTTCTCTTTGACGACGTGAGCGTGTGGCGATAGCCGAAGGTCGAGTGCCACGGGTCACGGAATAAGCATCAACGGCGTAGAAAGTGTTTTCAGCTTCATGCACCATTGCGCATCCAACCTTGAATCGATACTCGAATGGGAAAGGGTGCGCAGGCGTCCTTCGCGAAAGGCGAGCGCGGCCGTCCTCGCACGCGAGGACGCGAATAACGCGGCCTTTCTCTCGGTAGGAGAGTGAGGCGATGCGCACGGCGGCGGCAGCGGGGCAGTGACGCGGCTGCGGCGGCACAGGCAGTAGGGCTGGAGGCGGTGGAAGAGTAGGGCACTCTCAGTCACAAGAGTAGTGGGCCCAAGGCTGCGCGCGCGGCGAGAATATTATACTAGTAGTAGTACTACTAGTAAAAATGTATTACAAGTATCCTGAATCCTGACCCATGCCTGATGCGCTTTTTGCTCCGCGGACATTGCGTGGGCCTCGTGGCGTGCTTCCCACGGCAAACTCCTTCCGCATCTTTGTAGCAAAGGAAGAGGTGAGCGCGACCACCGGCATGTCGACCCACAACTTACTTAGGCTGAGCTGCGCGCTTTGGTCGCTTCGAAACCAAGGCGCCACGCGTCCCTTGAAGCTTGACGCCAATAATCGCTCCTTCTGCCAAGAGGAAGAGGGTAGACTCGTGGTCTGGTCCTTCGCCAAAACAAAGATTGGCGACACCGCCGTCGCAGCCGCGAACCAAGATTTTGCCCAACAGGTTACCAGATGGAGAGAGTACATGGACTCCGTCTGCACATCCGGTGTAAATGCGGCCGTGCACATCGACTTTGATGCCATCTGGGATGCCTGCGTCGCATACCTGCGCAATGGGTGAAGACACGACTTGGGGTTGGGCTGCATACTAGATTCCTGCACCTACATGGGCCCTGCTTACATAGATCAGCCGACGATTTGAGAGCCTTCGCCCATGCTCTGTGACGTCAAAAGCGTAGATCGAACGTGGCTTGCTAGGATCCAAATTGGTTCCAGTGGCATAACCAGTATCCGTGACGTACAGTATCATTTCGTCTGGCGAGAAAGCAAGCCCATTTGGCCGGTGAAAGCCATCTGCGACCACCTCTGTGCTCCCGGTGCAGGAGAGCATTTCTTCGGTGCCGTCACTATGTGGACGCTTCTTTACGTCTGTTTGAGAAGGAAGAGGTGTCGGCATATGGCGCCACACCCACTCTCCAAGAACAGGCGTGGGACGTAAGCCTTGATGGTAGGCGTAGCTAGGGTCTGTAAACCAAATGCTCCCGTCGGCTCGGCGCACGACCACATCATTTGGTGAGTTGAAGGGCTGGCAACTCCAGTGAGAGACCACTTCCGACCTAAAGGGGCAAGTAAGGCAGTGTGGCGCGCTGAGTTCGTCATTCATCCCCAAGGAGAGGCCCAATCTGCAGAAGCTTTTGTGCGCCTACCATTCTGAGGAAAGAAAAGAACGCACGTTTCCCGACTTGTCGCAAGGATCAATGGCGAAGATGCCGGCCAAGATTTCCATCTCAGTCCCCTTATCATGCACGCTCTGGCCTTGAAAGCACACGTACAGCCTGCCGTCAGGACCCACGGTGGCACCATTTGCCAGGTTCGGTGATCTCCAAAGCATCCTCACCTCACCCGTCTGCAAATCGACCGCCTTGATGTCCCCCTGAAAGACCGCTCCGGAGGTGGGCTCCTTGAAGGGCTTGGTCGTGAAGATAATGTGCCCGTTCATGTATGAGGCGCCCTCGTGTGCACCGAGCGTCTCAGCGGAATCCTCCGCAACAATGTCAAAGACGGGTGTCTTGCCGACCAACCGGCTGAATTCGGCCGTCCGTGCCTGGAAACCGATGCGCTCGGCGCCCCTAAAACACTTGGAATCGGGCGACGCCCGCTGCCGCCAGCCAACCCACGCCTCCCGAGCTGGCGGCGCGGGCCACTTTGGGGGGTGGCGCAGCGCGCACATCGCGTCGGACGCCTCGGAGAGTCCGCGGGCAGGGGGAAGCTCGCTCGCTAGTCTCTCGGTGAGAGCTTTTCTCTCTTGGTGGCTCCCTTCTCGCTTTCGCCTCCTCGGGTTTGAGTGAGTCCACACCGGGCTGATCGGTCGGGGCGGCGGTGTGGGTGGCAGGAGAGAGGGAGCGGCGCAGTGGCGCGCGCTCCATCATGATCATCCTACCTTTAACTCCTTACTGCCGAAGCGCCAAAATTGGAGCTTCCGCACCCTTTTCTTCTCTACTGCTCGCCACCGGCTTACCCCCAGCCCACCAGCTCTCAGGGGAGCTTCAGGGACATCCCTCAGCACATTTGGGTAGCCATACAAGCTGAAGAGTAGGTTACCCTTTTCTTCTCTACTGCTCGCCACCGGCTTACCCCCAGCCCACCAGCTCTCAGGGGAGCTTCAGGGACATCCCTCAGCACATTTGGGTAGCCATACAAGCTGAAGAGTAGGTCATCTTTACATGAATTAAAAGGTTAATAGGGGGAAAAATCGTGCTCCAATCTTGGAGCTGACTGATCTGACGTAAAATATGCGTTCCGCGAAAGACCGGAGGTCGCTGTCACTGACAAAATTCGAGGCTTTTAGGGGAAAACGTTGCCCGAGTGCGAGCGAGAGCCACCGCGGCCCGCGCATCTGCGGCCACTTGGAGTACTTGGACCGCTGGCCGATGTATGGCGCGGGGTACGATCCTGGCGGCCTGGGCGACTGAGGCACACACCTGAACCACCGGCAATCCGCGGGCAGCGAGGCCGGTGCGACAGCAGCAGCACAGAAGCCCCCTCTGTGTGCCGTGAGAGTCGAGCGTGAGGGAGAGTGCCACTGGAAGTGCCCAGTGCATGACAAGGAGGTCAAGGAGGCTTTTCACTGTTTCTAACATACTCCGATTCTGGACCGTGTCTAAATTTGAATGGTAGGGTCTCGCGAGCGACATTGAACCTCTTGCTGATTTTATGAAGCCTGAGTGCCATGATGGGTTGGTGCTTGTTGTTGTATTCCTGCCCATCTGATCGAAGACTGTAGGCATGAATATTCGCGTAAGGTACGCGCTCATAATTACAATTGAACAGTTCCCCGTGTTGCCACTAACGCACAAGGCACACAGATTCGGATTCCCCATGGTCTCAAGTCCACGTTTGCAGATTTTGGTCTCGAAATTTGCGATTCGAATTTTGTTTTTGCTATTACTATAATTGTTGGCTCGTTTAAGTTAATAAACCGGCCTGACTTCGACTTCTCGTTCTGCAGTCGCTCTGCGAGACTCTCTCTCTCTCTCTCTCCGTCCGCATCTCCTCGGCCGACGACAGGAAGATTCGTCCAAAACATTCTCCAGTCCCAAGATATCTCGTGGGGGGTCTCTCCGCGCTCCGCGAGGGAAAGGACGCGATCTCGCTCCGAGATTGGCCTCGCGCCCTCCCACGCTGCCCCGCCGTGCCCTCGGTCCCTCGCCCCCCCCCCCGCGGCAGGTTCTTTCCCTCGGCGTGCCGTCCGTCGCCTCCGGCCCTCTTCTCTTACCTTCTCTCGATGTCATCAAAAGTCAACTATCAGTAAACTGATAGGGTCATGGAGCGCGCGCCGCCTCCCGCCCTCGCTGCCGCCGCCCTCGCCGCCACCCCCCAACTTTCGCCGCGCCTTTTGCCGCTTCCCTTCCGTCCCCTCTGTTCCCATCTGAGGCAGTGGTAACCTCGGATCCGTCACCCCAGACTCAATGGTTCTTCCCAATTCGTCAGGGGAGTCGTGGGGGTGTAGAAACTTTGCTGCGTGTAAGTAGTGGGTCCACGGCCGCATGTGTGGTAAGAATATGATAACAACCTACTTTTATAAGTGGGGGTCAATGGGGGCCTCGCGCCCCCCTCTCTCCATCGCGGACACCCCCCGGGGTGGGCCCGTACATTCAACCCCAGCCCCTGCCCTCTGGCAGGGGCAGGGCACTCATCAAATCAGCCCAGACCCCTAGTGGGCGCGGGCCGCGAGCCGCACTCCCAGGCCCGCATGGGCCTGCTCTCGTACTGACTCCCCCCCCCCATCCCTGGTCACCAGGCAGACAGGGGCCTCAGGGCGGCACCCAAGGCCAGCGAGGCGAGCGAGGGAGAGGCAGGGGGGGCCTGGGGCTGAGCCCCAGCCTCCACTGCCCCCTGAGCTGCCCCTGCTGGCCCTCTGGGCACCCCTGAAGGACCTCTGAGAGCAGGCCATGGCGCGCCGCATGGCGACGCGCCACAGGGACGGGGCGGAAGAGAATGGAACGAGGGAGAGGGGGGGATTTGCACCCCCCCCGATGGAGTGTGGTGAGAAACGAGCCCCGTTTGCGTTAGCAAACGGGCGAAGGGGGGCGGCTGGCGACAGGAGAGGCGAGAAGAAGGGAGTGGCTCAAGACGTCCCTGTGGCAGATATCGGGGGGCGCAGTCATTTATTTCTTCGAGGACCGCTCGCGGCGCGAGCTGTAAGGGCCGCTCTCCTTCTTTGACGAGAGGTTCCTCCCCCCCCCCCGGTGCTTTTTCCCGGAGAGTCGGCCGGCGTCGACCGGACCGCCTCAATAGGTTTTCCCTCATTTTAACTTGTGGGGAGTTAGAATGGGAGCCGGGGGCCTGCGAGGGGGGAGATGTGGAAGGGTGCATAGGAGTATGTATTTGTGACAACAGCACGCGCCAAGGTGTACGGGCAGGTGCGCTGAGGGCTGTCGTGTTAGTACCGGGCTAGTGAGAGTAGTGGTACTAATGCTCAGATAGATTATTATTATTAAGAATATGATAAAGTCTTTATTGGAGCAGGAGTATTTTGAGACGCAGCAGTATTCATTCAACACACGGATTCCTTAGTGAAAGTGGAAAGTGATCCGTCCCACTCATCGGCCGCTTGAGATTGATTGTGTGCCTGCCGAAGCCAAGACGTCATCTGCGCAGCCCTCAGGGCACCTTGTATCAGCCAGGAATCATCGCAATATCGCAATGCGTAGAGTATTGCTAATGGCGCAATGGCCGTCCTTTGTCCTTTTGTCTTTGTACAAGCAAGACCGAACTACACAGTAACAGTAAAATCTAGGGCCTCCGAGTATTTCCACGTTCAAAACTCTCTCCAAGCGGGGGCCGGCCAAGGAGGAGGGCGCGGGTCCTTCCGGCGTTGCCGCCGGCGACTCCGCCCCCCTCTTCTCTTCTTCTCCGCGCAGGAGGAGCGCAGAATCCTGCTGGATTCGCTTCTCTTTCTCTGGAAAAGGGGGTGTGTGGAGGCTTTTGGAGGCGGCCGAGTGCTTTCTGGGGGTCTCTCCAACGTAGAGTACAGCACTGTACTCTTCTCTTCTCTACTAGAGTAGAGTAGGTGGTGCGTGCCGTGTTCCCAAGCAGGCAAGAGAGAGATCGAGGCGCCTCATCCTTGATTCTCTCTCCCTCGCTTCCTTCTTTCCTTCTCGTTTGCGAGGGGAACTTTCCCTTCACTGTCGCTCCCCCTCTCGTCTTCGTCGTAGGGTTCATTAAACAATCTGAGGGGGTTTCATCACATAGCCATCACATCATCCTTGATCCCCTTCCTCTCCTCCTCCACCCTGCTTTTCTCCTCTCTCTCTCCTGCTGCCACCTGATCCCCCGCGCCGCTCTTCTCTCTCTTTCTCCGCTCGTCTTCTCCTCGCGCCTCCCTTCACTCTGAGAAGAAGGACGAGAGGGCGGAGCGCCCCCCCCCCCCCCCCCTTTCCACCCTCCCCCCGCGGCCCGCCCTCCCCCCCCGCCCCCCCCCCCCCCCCCTCCCCCCGCGGCTCCCCTCCTCCTCCTCCGCCCCCCCCCCCCGCTCTCCCCTTCCCCGCCCCCATCAAAACACCACCACCACCACCACACGCGCACACACCTCCCTCGAGACTCGGCAAGGCAAAGAAGGGTCGGGATGCGAGTTGACGCGCGCCTGTCGCTGCTGCTCATCCTGAGCGGCGGCGCGGCGCCTGCGACCTCGCTTCCCACCTTCGCCGCCACGCCCGCCGCGCCCGCGCTCGCAGTGCCCAAGCTCCGGCCGGTCATCTGCATCGACACTTCAGCGCTCACGAGCTCCTCCCTTGCGCCCTCCTCCTACTCGAGGCGGGCAGCGGCGACAAGGAGGGAGGTCGGCGCGGCCAAGACGACAATCATCGAACCAGACATCGGGCGCGTCTATCCCGTTGTCTGGGCGGTGGCCTCACTGACTGCTTCTGCTTGGTTTGCCTTTGCGTACTTTGCCACGGCGTGGTTCACCCCATTCCTCCGCCTCCGAGAGCAGCGCAGCCGTTGGCTCCGCCTTGCCTTGATCTGTTCTCGGCAAGCTTTCACAGGGATGCCAAGTTCAAATCTCGTGCAGCAAATGCCGCGCCGCACATTGTGATGCTTGCTGTGAGAGCAGTAGGATATGTAAATGTACATTCTGGTGCCTCCCTCAAGAGGACGTTGCTCATCGGGAAGAAAGGCGAATCTTCATCATCGACGCGGCCATGTCGGCACATGCCGATTTCCTGAGCGTATCCGAGCGACATCTTGGCCGTGCCTCCACACGTAAACTTAGATCCGCTCGATCCTTTCATCCAAGCACACCATGATAGAAAATCGGCCCAAGTGGTTGCCATGTGCATTCTGATGGCACAAAATCCAGGATGGCGGCGGTTCGCGTCGTCCGCGATGGCTGCCTTCGTTGCAGATACGCACATGCCACCAGCTCGCTGAAATGCTAAAGCGGAGCTTCTTCTGGGTGGCTGCCTTTGCGCACATCAAAGGGCATTGACATCCGTTTATTATGCAGTACGAGCTCTCCGTTACTAATGTGGCCCACGACAGAATCCCTTGGGTTTGAGAGTGTACTTGCATGGGTTTGTGCTTGTGTCTTGCCCCCTTCATACCCGGCACGCGGCGCGCAGCTTTCATGCTGCTGTTGCTGCTGCCACCTTTTCTCACTCATTCTCGTTCATAGCTCATAGCATTTCCTAATCCTTTTGCGGCATCCAGTAGCTTGGGCAAACTCTCATTTTAAGTACCAAGGTATGGTCTCCCTGGGGGTCCAAGAAGCCTACAATGCTGCCCCCCAACTGCCCTCTAGCTGCCCCCCAACTGCCCTCTATCTGCCCCCGCCCCCCCCGGAAGTAGGAAAACCCCAATCCCCATCCCCGCCCGAATGAAAAATGTTCGGCACCATTGGTGATGATAATGTGGCATGTGGCTCTATATCTATATTGCAAGAAATAGCGGAAAACAAAAATGAAAATAAAACGTTTTCTACGAATAAAACATTTTCAGCTTAGAATCCCTCAGTTGTTACAAGGGTCGTTAACGTGAGAGGAGGAGAGGCCGGCGCGGCGCCGCCATGGCCGCGTCCCCCCCCCCCACACACACACCGCAACACCGCAATCCCCCCCAGTGCTGCCGCGGCGGCCCTGTTTCGAGAAACTTCCAAACTCGGTAGTTGTGGCTGAGGGGTGCATGGGCGGCCCTAAAGCAGCAAAATTCCGGAGGTGCGAGGTGCGGGCGCGATTTCGCAGCCCCAGGCCCGATTTCACCTCCCAGCGCACCTGACGAGTCGATCGATGAGCGCGATGCGCCCCCACCTGTGGGCGGCGCGATTCGCTTTGATCCCTCACCAAACTCATTACGCCAGTCATGGGGGCGTATGGGGCCATTGATCCGACGTGAAAGTGCCCGTCAACACGTGCGCATGCGGCCCGGGGGGCGATTTTGCCATTTCCCCTCGGGGGCGCACCCCTCTTGGTCACCAGGCAGACAGAGGACTGTGGCGGGTGGCGGGCACCGCGTCAAGGCAAGGGCTTCCCCGAGGAGACCTTCACGGTCGCAGCGTCGAAGCTTTTCTGCCGGGCGTGCAAGGAAGAGCTCTCGTTAGTCTTCTCTCTCTATTGTCAAGGGTCACGTGAACACGTGAACACTCGAACAAGCACAAGGGTATAATAAGATCGCGTACCACCTGGCGGAGAGTGCCAAGGAGGAGCGGAAGGCTTTCATGGAGGACTACTACCAAGAGACAAGAGAATCCCGATGAGGCGGGCAGCAGCGTCGAGCTCGAGACCGTCGCCTTTCGTTGGGAGGTAGTGGAGGTTTGCCTCGAGGATCAAGAGGGAAGGGGGGGAGAGCGGCTTGTGAAAAAAAGGGGGAAGCCTCTCTCTCCCCCCCCCTCCCCCCACCCCCCACCCCACCCCACCATTTTCACAAGCCGCTCCCCCCCCTTCTTTCCCCACCCATGTGCCATGCATGGTGCAGTATATATCCCGACCCAATAGACCTCCATGGCGTATAACGTTTTAGTAAAACCCGTCACGAAACACCTACAGGCATTCCACAACTAGATTTCAGTCACATTGGGGGGGGGGGGGTCCCTCCGAAGGGCCACCCCCCCATTAATTTCACTCACAAGTGACGTCGACCTACAGACTATCGGGTGGACTCGCCCAGTGCGCTCCTTGCACATCGAGTGTCATCCAGACTCAGCAGCGGCTAAACGAAAATAAAAACACAATTCACCATTCGCTATGGCTAATATGGTCGCCTCATTGGCCGCACTCGTAATCGGAATCATCATGATCGCAGTGTTTCTGATCTTTATAGTGTGGAAAATTGTTCAAGCAGCCCGCCGGAAAGAAAAAAGAAACGTAAGAATCAAAGTGACACCGCTTGCTCCGTGCGAAAACTCACAACTCACGCTAAGACGTGTAACGAAACTATTTTTTCTGCTAAGTAAAAAATTCGACACGCCATTGTTTTCTCCTCAAGCTCAAGTGATTGCAGCATTCATCATTCTGGCCATCATGATTGCAGTATTAATTGTCATTTGTTTACGTGGATATTCATGATGATGTATGATGTTCACAATGCCCCCTGTAAAGTGAGGTGGCGTGTCGGCGCCCCATCCTTAAAAAAGTTCAGGTGATCCTGCACTTTTGTACTTTAATGAGGGGGTCCTGCAAGTAGATGAGGGGGTCCTGCAAGTAGAACTTATACCGTCCACGTGGGGGTAGTTGCCAAAAAAAAACCAAATCTAAGGTTGCATCCTCTTAGGTAGTGTACCAAGCAAGGCCGGACCCCGGAAACCGAAGAAAAAGGAATGAAGGGGGGCAGGGAAAGAGGTGGAGGGAGGGAAGTTAAGGGCGGTGTTGGTAGCGAAGGGAGGTCCCGTCAATAGTAGGTGTGTAGCCCAGAATCTTCAGATGTTTTATTTTTTGTATGAATATTATTCTGAATATCTGTTATCTGTTAAGGCCGCCTCTAAAATGATGTGTATAGTGTAGTGCCAAAAAGTGCGGCGGGCGCGCATATGTACGTAGTAAGATGTGTGAAAGCCACGCGAGCACATACGTGTGTGTGTGTAGGTCATAGGCAGCCGCGTAGTCGCCTGCCGAAGTGCCGAACACACCGACCTAGGGCACCGACGTGCCGGCGTCCGCGGCGGCGCTCGAAGCAAATTTCGAACGAAATGACCCCAAAAATTTGGGTCAGGGAAAGCAAAAATTCGAAACGAAATTTGGGTGCGTCCGAAACGAAATTCTCGCCGGAGCCAACTCAACTAAGTTTATACTTAGTTCGCCCATGGGGGGGCACGAGCCCCCCTCTCTCTCCACTCCTCCCCTGCCATGGGGGAGGAACCACCCACTCTCCTGGCACGCCTGATGGCCTGCCAGGAGCACACTGCCATGCTGACCCATCCCTCTCCCCACAGGCACGCCTGATTCGCTCGCCCTGGCCTGTCGTGGCCAGCCCATCCCTTTGACCAGCCCCTCCTCCCCCTGGGCCCCCCTGTTCAGGACCCCCCAGCCAGCTCCAGTCGACCCGCAGGGGCTCGGAGCGCCAGCGAGGGAGAGGCAGGAGGAGCCAGGGCCATGCCCCAGCCTCACCTGCCCCCTGAGCTGTGCTCCCAGGCCCCTGCAGGCCACCTGGGGACCTGAAGAGGGGCCGCAGGCGCGCGCCATGGGCCCCCGCCGCAGGGAAGAGAGGAGGAAAAGGGAAGAGGGAGGGGAGGGGGGAGCGGCAGCTCTCCCCTCCGGCAGATACGTGTCTTCTCGCCCCGTTTGGGTAAGAGAAGACGAGGGCGCCAGAGCCAGGAGGGAAGGGCCGCGGCTCGCCGCGGCCACTCGCTCTAGCGAGGGAGATTAGCGCTTCTGGGCTCCTATCTCTATCTCACGAGTGCCCCCCCCCCCCCTGCGTTGCTTTTACCCGAAAGGGGGTTTCCCCCAGCGTGGACTCGAGGAGAGGACGCGCTGGGGTGCGCGGGGTCGGTGCATGCACTGGGGGGAGGACAAATATCGAGGGGAGGGGGCAGTGCCCCCGCCCCCCGGTATCACTCGGACACCTGGCCCGTCAGGCATGGCGGGATTCCGGGACGGAAAAGTTATGTCCAATTAGCTAGTGGGGTTGGCTAGGATATAACATTGATTATTATTATCTCGCCGGAGCCAACAAGCAGCCACTTGGCTGCTCCGGCAGTAAAGCGTTAAAGGAGCCAAAAATCTTCGAAAAATATAAAATATCGCAAGTGGAGAACAGATGTGCCTGGGATTAGCTAGGGTGCTAGGATGAGCTCTGTGGAGTACTTACTTAGCTACATAAATACCAGGGAATCCACACCCAGCGCCGCCGTCCTCTTCCCCCTCCTTGTCGATCGATGGGCGCGCAGGGCGATGGGTGGCTCAGCCGGCTCTCGCGCGCGCTGCCACTCGCCTTTCTCCTGGTTCTCGCCGCCCTCTACGCCCTCTCCCCTCGCCCGCACTCCCTTTCAGCAACCAAGCACATGACGTTTGGCGCGGCGCAGCGGGTGGCAGAGGTGAGGGATCCACGCGGCTCAGCACATCGGCTGATGCGCACGGCCCTTGTGGACCGCTCACATCCATCGCTCCGCTGCAGATGTACGTCGCATCCTCGAAAGTCGCCGTCTTGGGCATAGTGCTGCAAGACGTTCCCAATCTTTTCCCGGCGGACGGCACTCTCTCAGCTGTGAAGCTGATCTGCGATATGGAGGTAGAGTTTCCTATCGTTGGCGCGTCCATCACAGTGAGTGGGGAGGAGCTGTGGCTGTACTTCAATGGGACCGAGGTGGGTGCGATGCACCTCAATGATATGAGGGTAGCTCGGGGAGGACAAGCAGTGCGCACGACCGCTGAAGTTACCTTGATTGTGACCAATCTTGAAGCCGCCAGCCAAATGGGGCAGGCAGCTATGTACCAGCGCGAGCTTGAGGTACAGATGGCTGGCACTATTCGCGCCAAGGTTCTTGGCAAGAGCAATGGGTGCATATTCGAGGGCAAATACCAGAACTACTGTATCGATGGCTGGATCCCGCAGATCCACGTTGCCAAGGCGAGCGAGATTCCAGCATGAGTGCTGCCAAGCACCTTGCATTGCACTCGACGTGCCTATTTCCAGGCTGGCGCCTTCCTCCCTTGAACGTATGTTTTTGTGCTTGGCAGCACGGCGGCGCTTTGCTTCTAGTTGCGATTGCTAACGAAGCCGTTCTGTGCGCCTTGTGACAGACGATCAAGCTGAAGGGTCTTGCAATGGGGCTCCCGGGCGGCTTCCATCTCGATGTGCGGAATACCACCTTTTTCGAGGACTTGTCTGCGCCTCCTCCTCCATTTACTCGGGTACGTGACCTTTCCGCGATGCATCCACACGTCCGTTCAAACAGCCGCAGCATGTCCTGCAAAAAGTTGTGGGCGTAAATTGTGCAGCCACGCGCTGGACGTGTGCCATGGCGCAAGTCAGCCGGTCAGCCGTGCGCTTGCCTAAATGACCATTGCTGATGAGCTTCATGTTGTGCTCATCGCGCAGGGTCCAAATTCGGAGCACTGGGGGCTGTCACATCCTCTTGCGATTTCGGCTATGGTTCAAATCCACAATCCGTCCATGTTCAGTATGCTCAGCTTAAAGGTTTTACACGGAGATCTACACATTGACACCTACAATGAACGCCTCGGGCGCCCTAACACCACACTCGCCTCGGCGATTGAGACTGCATCGATGAGCCCGCGCATTGGAACATTCCGCATCGCCAACGGCTTCGCCGTCCCAATTGGGAAATCGGCATGGGCGCCCGCTAGCGCGTCGTTGTTGCCGTTGAACGAGGCCGAGCGAGAAGCAGTTTCCATGCTTTTAGGTGACCTGCTTCACGGTGAAAATGCTACAATCGTGGCGAATGTTAGACTATTTGATATCGATGTATCCAGCCCCACTCAGGCTGGGATCGGATGCCTGGGTTTGCGACGCCCAGCTGACGGGCACCCTGCCAAGGAGGGCCCGCAGTACTGCGACACCCATCCTGCCACGGCCTCCTTTTACAACGCTGCGATCCTTCAGGGCGCGGCGATCCGGCTTGTCCATGGCACCGAGGTTTGTGGGCATGCCCTTGACAGAATATCTTTCGGAGAGCGTGCGCACATCTCAATAGATGTGCCTCGAGCTACAGCAGCGCTCTTGAACCCCCTAGACCCTTATTTGTTGGAGCAGTGGATTCGACCGGCTCTCAATAACCCCTTGAACATGACGCTCATCGTCACAGGGATGCAAGGTCAGATATTTAGCTCGAATCCAGGCGGTCCCGACTCGGACCGCCATCAAGTCGGCTCTATAACTCAACGCGACTTAGCCGCCAACGGCATACGGCCGATCCAAGTACCGCCCTACGCAGTTTCCTACGTCCCAGAAGTGGAACTGCCACTGAACTTGAACGCCTTCGATGTGCCAATTCTGTTGCAATTTCTTGGGGCGTTGAGTACCGGTGGAGCGTGGTGCGACGTTGAAGTCACGGTCTTTGCATTGGTGAGCGGATTCCCCGTCCACTTTCCGTACATTCAACGAAATCTGCACGTAACGCTAGACGGAGTACCCCCTTCTCCACCGGTATCGCCACCGCCGCACTCAGAGCCACCCTCACCACCTCCCCCGAGGCCGCCACCTCAGCCCTCACCACCGCCGCCATATGAGTACCCCTATTCGTACGACTACAGCTACGAGTACAGCTCCCATGTGAACGCAGAGGGCGACGCCCTCTAGCGCAGGGTTGTCGACTTCCATCTACGATGGTGCATCAAGCGTAGACAAATACGGCTTTCGCCAACATTGGTGGCTATAGGCGAGTGATGTCTAAACTCCTACTACGCTTGCTTAATGTTTAGTGAAAGTGTTCCATCCGCTATGCACGGCGGCTTGGTTACATCATGTTGGCCACTTGACTTTCGTCCAGGACCCAACCCGTGTGCAGTGGGGGTGAGGGCCAGTTGATATCGATGTTGATTTCCATGATGCGTGCGAAGAGCAGCCCATCGCCTGCTCTTCTTCTTGTGGTAGTAGTAGTAGTAGTAGTAGTAGTTGTAGTAGAGTAGTATTGCTTGCATAGCGTCCATTGTCTCGATTGTGCAAAATTGTGTAAGCACTGGCGCTTACGCTTGCTGAGTACTTATTCGATGCCGTAGCACAAGCCAACAAGCCTTATTGTCAGGATGATATTGAAGGCCGCGTTCCATAGAGCACGTGGGACGCCATTGAATGTCCACGGTCGTGTTCACTTATTTTTATGCTTAGCTATCATCAGGGGTCAGGGGTACTACCCTGCATGCGGTCCGAAAAACATCTGTGAAGATTCTAGCTACTACTACTAGCTATGTAGGGCCCATCGCACTAACGATGCTATCTCACGCCATCGCCTGTACCCCACACCCACACTCTCACTCTCTCACTCCCCTTACGCTACCCCCTTCATTCCTTTGTCGCTATGCTTTCTCGGGGGGTGGCAACTAAGTTTATACTTAGTTCGCCCATGGGGGGGAACGAGCCCCCCTCTCTCTCCACTCCTCCCCTGCCATGGGGGAGGAACCACCCACTCTCCTGGCACGCCTGATGGCCTGCCAGGAGCACACTGCCATGCTGACCCATCCCTCTCCCCACAGGCACGAGGCGGCTTGCCTTCATTTGGTCTCCTTTCCCTCAGGGTTTCTTCCCCTCCCGTGGGGACTCTGGCCGAGCAACATCAAATACAAAAAAGCTCGGTCCTAGGACACCGGGCCTAGCTCACCATGAGGGCGCTCCTGTGAGCAAGGGGATGCATGGTTACTAGTGCGTGCCCCCCCCTCGATGAAAATTCCAGCGGCCTCCTCGTCACGCATGACGTGGACCTCTCCTCACACTTGTCTTGAAAGGATCGTCTTCAATGAGTGCATCGGATGTATACCGCACTCCTCGTGTGTCAGCTTGAACTTCTTTTCGATGTCGTAAAAGCTGTGGTACGGGTCAATGTACCCCTGCTTCTTTTCGAGCATGAGGTAATGCCTACCGGTCTTGTCGATGGCGTAGGGATACGGAAAGTCGTTCGCTCCTACAGGCGATACGAATGCGACGATCTCGTCGACGGCCTCAAATTCGAACACTTCGATGCCCACGAAGACGTACTTGAGGTCGCCGATGTAGAAGAGCAAAGAGTTCCCTGCTTCATTGAGCTTGTTCACTCTGTCGTACCCTCCTGACAATACAGTCAATGGGCAGAGGTGGCTGATTCCAACAAACACGTCCTCGCACACGAACGCGTGATGCGAGGCTTCGCCGTGTACATCGACCAAGTGGACCAAGTGCCTACCGTCATCGCGCTGTGCAACGGACGCGACAAAGCCCACGCCGCCATTGTCACGGGTCGCGTACTTTTGGACACCGGGTTCAGGGGCGAGAATCCTTCGCCAGTGCTCTTCGAACTCGTGTATACCTGGGTCTCCCGTCTCAGGTGTGGGAGAGCCATGGTAAAGGAGCGACAAGGCAAGGTCTCTATGTGTCATTTATGAGCACGAAACGAAAAAAGCTTCCGTGAGCGCCTTTCACTTTGTTCCGTGCTCGCCAATCAGTCATCAGATCTGCAGGTACCACTACGACACGTGTATTCACCACAGCACTCCGAGTTATTTTGGCACACCGACCCTGGCTCGCGGCATGGCGTCTCACACACTCCCTCGTCATTGCACTCAAGTCCTTCACAGCACTCGTCGCCATAACTGCACCCCCTCCTTTTCTCGACACACGGTGTGACGGTACGGCACTTTTGGTCTCTTGTGGGCCACAATCACCTACAACTCAGTGCCCTGCCTTGGGCCCTCTTCCAACACTTCACTCCCTCTCCCACTCCCTCTTGGAACTACAAGCAACCCAAGAAGCACAACCCCCCTCGCCCTCTGTTTCAAGCACCAAAAATTTCGACTTAAGACAAGAGGGAGGATATGTCTTGAGGCGGCGTCGCTGCCCATGCCTAGCGCAAGGGTATAGCGCCCCCACTCAGACATCTCCTTCCCCACAGCTCCTCTCTGAGGAGTTGCTCCTCTCCCTCCCATTAGGCCCCCTTGCCTGCGAGACCAAAACAGGATCCTGGCGTGGGGGGCTGTTTGAGTGTGGAGGGAGGGGCGCTCCAGCTAGCGCAGGTAGAAAGCTAGTGAAGAGCTGGGTGGCATAAGGGGGAAGGGTGCTTGCGCTTGCCGCGGCAGGGAGTCCTGTCTTGAGTTAGCGCTAGTTCCGTTCCTTTGCCGCGCCGCGACCCATAAAAATTTGTTAAAAATTTAAAAAAAAATTTAGGCCCCCTTGCCTGCGAGACCAGAACAGGATCCTGGCGTGGGGGGCTGTCTGAGTGTGGAGGGAGCGGGCGCTCTGGCTAGCGCAGGTAGAAAGCTAGTGAAGAGCTGGGTGGCATAAGGGGGGAAGGGTGCTTGCGCTTGCCGCGGCAGGGTGTCCTGTCTTGAGTGAGCGCTAGTCCCGTCCCTTTGCCGCGCCGCGACCCATAAAAATTTGTTAAAAATTAAAATTAGTTGTCGGCCTTGGATGAAACGCAGGGGAAAATGTCGGCATGCGCAGCACGCACGGCGTCTCCGCGGGGGAACCGATGGTGCCCATGCACGGCGTGCACATTGGTGCAAGCAAGTCATACCCCGCGAGAAAAAAGTTGTTATGCCCACGCACGGCGCCCCCTAGTCTTTCGTTTAATTTTAAAATATTGCTGTATACATAACTATGGACATTTGATCGCTCAATTCGACTGATGCCCCACAATTGACGGAACGACACCTGAGCTGCCACTCCCCCCTCCCTTCTCTCTTCCCTCTTCCTCCTCTCTTCCCTGCGGCTCTGGCCAGCATGGCGCGCGCCTGCGGCCCCTCTTCAGGTCCCCAGGAGGCCTGCAGGGGGCCTGGGAGCACAGCTCAGGAGGCAGGTGAGGCTGTGGCTGGGGCATGGCCCTGGCCCCTCCTGCCTCTCCCACGTCCCTCGCTGGCTCTCGCGCCCCTGCCGGTCGACTGGAGCTGGCTGGGGGGTCCTGATCAGGGGGGCCCAGGGGGAGGAGGGGTTGGTCAGAGCGACAAGCTGGCCAGCGCGGGCCAGGGCGCCAGGGCGTGCGATCTGTGCCCTGCTCTCTGGGAGAGTCCTGGGCAGTCTGAGTGAGTGTGAGTGAGTCCCCCCTGCGTGCCAAGAGGCAGCGTAGGGGGGTGGATGGTGGATGGTTCTCGCCCCCCATGAGGAGAGTCGAGAGAGTGGGGGGGGCGCGAGGCCCCCCTCCATGGCGACCAATCATAAGATTAGTGTCATTATTGGGAATGAGGAATGAGGAATGACGTCGGATGGGAAATAGGAAATAGGGATTCGCCTTTGGCGATGGGGGAGTGTCAGAGTTTTCTTGTTGTCCTAGTATAATCCTAGTGCTGAGGGACCGTGCCTCATCGGCAGCGGAGCCCCTCCCCCGCGATGGGGGTGTGCGCGGTTGTGTGCATGGCTCGTCCGGTGGATGTGGCTAGGCAACTAGGCATGTTAGCCAAGAAGACCTCTTTTACAAGACTACAATTCCTAACGTGCCTCTACTTTACTTTCTCCAGCGCCAGCTCTGCAGCCTCGCTGCTCCCCAGCAGCGCCGGCGCGAAGGGGCCAAGAGAAGAGAAGGAGAAACTAGGAGAGAGGAAGGAAAAGAAGAAGAGAAAGGTAGTGGGGTCGAGTCGAGAGCGCTTGGGCCGTCGAGGCGCGCGGATGGTGCTGCTCTACCATGAGAGACAAGTGAGCGGACCACGCGCCCGGCTCCCCGCCCATTCACTGCGCATTCGATATGGAGGGTTGGATGGGCTGCCTCCGCAGCGGTGCTTGCGCTTCGGTCCTCCGTCCCGCTGGCTCCCCGCCTGGACCTCCAAGTGATTCCACCTTGCTGTCTTTCGCGCTTGACTGTGGAATGCCAGCCTCGGCGTGCTGCCTACCGCCTCTTCCTCGGGCAAAGTGGAGGGATGTGCAGTGTGGGGGAGAATCATCAAACGATCCTTTCCGCTGCGCCAACATGCTCCTCTCGGATGAGCATGCTCCTTTCCCTGCGTCTGACAACAGGTTGCGGCGTTGTGCGGCCAGCACTGCCTGAACAACCTTCTGCAGGGTCCATACTTTTCGGAAATTTCTCTCGCAGAGATTGCCCAGGTTCGCAAGATATCTTTCGCTGCTATTCACCAGCATATGCTTTCTAAACAGCAGCCTCCAAGGTTATTCAATGTTTTTGATGGGTGCGCTGACTCCATCTTGCCTCACTCGTGCAGCTGTTCACTGCATCCCGCTCCTCTTCTCAGGAATTGGATGCACGCGAGCGTGCTCTAATGCTCTCAGAAGGCATGACATCAGATGCCATGAGATTTATGGCTGAAGCGAGCGGAAATGTGGCACTGGACGGCAACTTCTCCATACAGGTAGGTCGAGGCGGTGCTCGGGCTTCCATGCCACATACGCCCTTCGAGGGCACCTGGCCATGTCTCAGTGGAAACCGACTCACCTCTCCCGGACATGCGACCTTTCAGGTACTTTCAGAGGCGCTGCGTCGTTCACTTGGCCTGAGCCTCGATGACACGCGCCATGCTGATCGTCGAAGTGTGCTGAAAACCCCTGAGGCTGAGAACGGCTTCGTTTTGAATCGTTCTAATCATTGGTAAGCTCGCTCCCTTCCTCTTCTATACCACATTCGACATTTGGGTCATGACGCCGCAGTCGTTTGGAGGTCGCTAACTTCAATGCTTCAGGCAGTCAAGAGGCGGGGGCGCTGTTCTGAGGAGTGATTGCGTCTTGTAATTGCGATTGCAGATGCACCAGCACAGCACTCGATCTTTGCTACAACAATCTCCTCGCCAATTACACTCTTTCGATCATAGGTATTGCCTTCGCAAGCTCGACGGTACGTGGTGGGAGCTGAATTCTTCTGCCGCCAATCCGCGTCGCCTGTCCGAGTTCTCTCTCGCTGCCACCCTTGAGGGTCTATCGGCTGATGGTTGGTCAATTTTTGTGAGTTGGCTTGTTACTTCCTTGAAATCTCAACCTAGCCGTGGAGCCCCCCTTTCACATGGCCCTGTGTCGCCATATGCCAAAAAGAAGTATTCGCTCTTCACCACTCTGCTTTCAGGTTGTTCGCGCCGCTGATGGCTCTCGCCGCCCCCTCCCTCCACCGATGCAACAAGACTACCTTTCACTTTCGGATGCTGACTCATGGGTGGACACTGCGCGGCCACGTCGCGAGGACGAGTCTGGACTTGTCTACGCACCGGGTGGGGCGGCACGTGGGCCAGAGAAGCCGAAATTCCAGGCTTTCTCTGGGGGCGGCCAAATTCTTGGTGGCGGAAGCGGCCAGCCTGCAATGGAGGTTCTCGGTCATGGCAGCGAAGCCGAACAGCTTGCTCAGGCGATGGCACTGTCGTCGGTGCGCCCTCGCGTTTAGCACTTTCAATCCCCTTGCCCTTCGTTGAGCCGAGCACAAGGCAAAGTCCCGTCTCCTGAATACCTCCTTGCTGAGCCCTACCGAGGTATCGTTGGCTGCGGTGTTTCTTGGGTTATCTCCTCCCACATGGCTGCATTGTAGGACCTCGCACATCGCGAACGTCTACTAGCTCGCCTTCCGGTCGAGCCTACAGATAGTGGCGCGCGGGTGTTGATTCGTTTGCCCAATGGAACGCGATCGCACAGACGGTTTCCTACTGATGCTAGCCTCCAAGCTGTGGTGCGCCATTGTGGCCCGCTCTTGCTGGACGATTGCCTCATTTCTTTCGTCACTTTCCCACACAACACGTGTATATGTCTCAGCACTAGGAAAATGGCAAGTCCTCAACCACCCAGATTCGCACTCTCACATCTACCCATTTTGATAGTACGCCATGGGTCTCCACCGTTTTGTTGCGGAGATTTGTTAATGAAGAGGCGCAACCATCCCAGACTGGGAAGACCCCGGAGATGGTTGCGGAGATTTGTTTGAATGAAAGTGGTCCTAGATGCACCGTTTGCACCTCAGCCCTCTTCAATGTTGATAGTCTATGGTCGACACGTCAATTTAGTGTCACTTTGGCTGTCGACAAGTATCTGGGTGATTGACCCCCATGCCACTACCCCTTCACAGGTTGATTTTGCGGCGATTGAACTCGCCTCTATTGGTGCATCTGCCCTGAATAGTTCAGGGAGTTGGTCACTTGTGTCGCAATACCCCCCATTCAAGCTGCTATTCCGCAGCGACGGTTCTCTCATCACGGAGGGCTCGGCGTCTTGTGCGGAGATGGGGACGAAAACTGTTTTAGATGCCGGCCTTGTTCCCAGCGCCCAACTTCATGTCGCCAAGGCGTAACTCACCTGTGATGGCATGGCGTTGACGGCCATGCGCAACGAGCGCACTCGAGCGTTAGCTGCGCTGCACGAGCGGTCTGCCATCGACGCAACGGGACGGTCGTCACGAGGTACTTCGCAGTCCTCCCGGGGCATACGCGTCCGAAAAGGTGGATAGGTTCATGTGCGCTCCTAGCTTCCTCTCCGTGCCTCAGCTTGTGTGTCCTCATGTGCCTATGTGGGTGATGTCGAAGTAAGGGTCATAGGGGACGCAGACCAAAGGCAAAAGATGTCCCTTGATGTCAATATCAGTATGGGACACGACCAGATGGTGATGATGCCCCTTTGATGTGCAAGCACTTGCAACCCTTGGTATTGGATTATCCAGATATCCAAAGTAGGCCAAAATATCCAAAGTAGGTGCACCTGGTTGCCTGTGTATGTAATTGTGTGAGCCTTTGGGCACATGTTACACAGTTCGTCAGGAAAAAGACACTAGAAGGGTGAAGGTTGGGATGTCTGTGATTATTGCACCCTGCGAGCCATGGGCAAGGGACTGAATGTCAAAATTAGCAACTTGCGGTCTGAAAGCGCGCGCCTTAGATGTTCAATATCGATAATAGGGTCCTGTGTGAATATTGTTGCAAAAATAACTATGGACATTTGATGGCTCCATTCGATTGATGTCCCATAATTGACGGAACGACACCTTGCGGCCGTCACCTACGCGCGTGCACCCAGCCGCGAGGGTATCCTTCAGCTTTGCCACGTTGTACCTGTACACGGAGATGGGCGTAGCATTACCGCCGCCGCCATCGCTTGCCGCTTGCCGTTGCTGGTGCCTCCGCCTGCACCTGCACGGGCCCTCTTTGCCTGGGCCACCAGGGACAAGCACTACATTGACCCGACCATAGGACCGACTTCCGCAGCGTACGCTCTTTTCGGTTGGCTCCTCGACCACAGTTACTCTGTCCAAGACGATTGAGTCGGAAGCGTCCGCAGCGGTGGGCACCTCCTCTCTCTCTTCTCTCTTCTTCATTCCGTCGCATGCGACGAGGGGTGTTGTTGGCATCTTGACTCACCCGGATAGGAAGGGAGCTGCTAGCTAGTGCGAATGTGGTGTTTCACAGTAACCCCCGTTCACACTGCGTCGAGGCTCTGGACTTCTCTCTCCGGCCTTCGCTCTCCCCACCCACCCATCCCATTGTTAGGCTGTGCGCGTGCCTTAGGAGAATTTAATATTATCCTATAAGGCATCTTGACTCACTCGGATAGGAAGGGAGCTGCTAGCTACTACTAGTGCGAACCTTTAGAACCACCTTCAACTGCGCACCCAATGTGTTGTCCGCTTGCCGAACTTCCACGGAGAGGCGTGCCAATGGGCGCTCCGTCGGCATGGTGGCCACTGGTGCTTCTCGCACACCCAACAGCAGCCGCGCTCGTCGGCAATGGCGGCGGCCGCCGCGCCTCATCGCGCCGCTTAGTCCCTCGTGCCACTCCGCCCTCGAGGGTTGTGCCCGTACCCCACGCGTGCTATGCGTCTCCTACCTATTGGGAAGACCTCTATGCCAACTTGCCTGATGAGGATCTCAGGGATTGGCTGGTTCCGTATGATAGCGCCCTACAGAAGCTCATTGCTGCATCGCCGCTGAGCGCTGTACGAGACGAGGCCGTGATTGAGCTCGGTTGTGGCAACTCGCCACTGGCTGAACGTCTTTACCTGGATGGGTGGCTCAACATCATAGCGTGTGACATCTCTGCAGCTGCTGTGCAAGCGGCTAAAGTGCGGCAAGAAGCAACCTCGGCTAGAGTCGGGGGTCATGGCCCTCAATATTTCGTTGCGGATGTGAAGAAGCTGAGCCAAACGTTCGAAACTCATGTCTTTGGTGGTGCTTTGGACAAGGGGACGCTCGATGCGTTATGCTGCTCCGAAGGTTGGGACTACGAGGCTGGCCAATATTTTGACTCTGTTGCTTCCGTCCTCAGACCGGGCGGTGTGTGGCTCTGCATATCCCTCACACCTCCTAGTGCCATTCTCCCCATTCTCGAAAGAAGACTTGAGGAGTGGGAGGCTGCCAAAGCCAAGCCTTGGGGAAAGGGATTGTACGTTTATCAAGCCCGACGCAAGGCGTCGGCGATGTAGTGGTATTATTGTAGCGCGAGTTCCCGGTCTTGCATCGATTCCTGCATCAAGGACGGCGTGACAGGTGATAGGTTGGAGTATGAAGCTTTGGAATAAGTATAGACATCACAAAAAGCTGTTGTTACAGATTGACCTATCCTATGACTTTGGACTATGGACTATGGATATGGAGCGCGCCACGATCGCTCCCGAGCGAGCCCTAGGCGAGCCTCGCCTCTCGCCAACGCTCCCCAGTTGGGACGCCCAACGGCGCCAGAGGCGGCTCGTGGCAGAGCCCTTTCACAGCCCATCCAACCTGCGCCCGCCCGCCCCAGCGCGCCGGGTGGTGAGCACCAACACCATACAGGTTGCAGGTTGCCACCACTGCCAGTGGTAGCCCGGTCACTCACTAGGGGGTGCGAAGGGCACCATCGGTAATGGGCAAACGAGGACCTAAATAAGCTCCCTATAGGTTCTGGTATGAGAGATCAGCAAAAAAATCCGGGGTCCTCCGGCAAAATTTTCGAAAAATACTCAATTTCAGGCCTCTGACGGCCGCCCAGATCGTTCAGCATCTGTGGTCTCTGTGGGGATCAGATTATCAGATTCAAAATATAAAAATAATTAATGTTATATCCTAGCCAACCCCACTAGCTAATTGGACACAACTTTTCCGTCCCGGAATCCCGCCATGCCTGACGAGCCAGGTGTCCGACTGCTACCGGGGGGAGGGGGCACTGCCCCCTCCCCTCGGTATTTGTCCTCCCCCCAGTGCACGCACCGACCCCGCGCACACCAGCACGTCCTCTCCTCGAGTCCACGCTAGGGGAAAACCCCTTTCGGGTAAAAACAACGCAGGGGGGAGGGGGCACTCGTGAATGGGAGCCCAGAAGCGCTAATCTCTCTCGCCGAGGCGAGTGGCCGCGGCGAGCCGCGGCCCTTCCCTCCTGGTTCTGGTGCCCCCGTCTTCTCTTACCCAAACGGGGCGAGAAGACACGTAAACGCCGGAGGGGAGAGCTGCCCCTCCCCCCTCCCCCCTCCCCTCCCTCTTCCCTCTTCCTCCTCTCTTCCCTGCGGCTCTGGCCCATGACGCGCGCCTGCGGCCCCTCTTCAGGTCCCCAGGAGGCCTGCAGGGGCCTGGGAGCGCAGCTCAGGGGGCAGGTGAGGCTGGGGCATGGCCCTGGCCCCTCCTGCCTCTCCCTCGCTGGCTCTCGAGTCCCTGCCGGTCGACTGGAGCTGGCTAGGGGCTCCTGATCAGGGGGGCCCAGGGGGAGGAGGGGTTGGTCAGAGCGAGAAGCAGGCCAACGCGGGCCAGGGCGTGCGATCTGTGCCCGACTCTCAGGGAGAGTCTGGGCAGTCTGGGTGAGTCCCCCCTACATGCCAAGAGGCATCGCAGGGGGGTGGATGGTTCTCGCCCCCCATGAGTGGAGACGAGAGAGTGGGGGGGGCGCGAGGCCCCCCTCCATGGTCCATGGCGACCAATCATAAGATCAGTGAGATTATCAGATTCAAGCCGCGCTGATGTTGCGTTACAACGACAACGACAACCGGGAGAAGTCTTAATAAATAAGTGTAAGTGTGTATGTGTTTGTGTCATGTCATGCATGTGGGAACATGTGTGTTATGTGAAATGTTGAAACAATGCGGTATTTAGAGATCGTATCATCGTCATAATGAAGAGGTGAAGGTAGGTAGGAGGTAGCACCTATCCGGGGCTGCGAAAGAGCGAGTAACAAGTAGCTGTCATGACCATGTACGGCCCAACACGTACAACACTCGCCACCAACGCGCAACGATCATATCATTTTGAAGAAGGAAGTCCCCGCGATGCCAGCGCCGCTTTCACATACTTATATGCCGGTACATCCGCGTGCTCTCTCGCCAAGCTGCACCCATCCCTCGACGACTTGGCCATCGCTGAGGCGCGTCGACGTGAATTTGTTGCACGGGTGAAGTACAACACGGTGATCAGCTCCGACGAAAGACAGAATCAGCGTGTCTGTGCTATTTGCCATAGGGCGATAACGCCCTAGCCCCCATGGCGAGACCAGCACCCCACGATCCAGAAAGGCCATTGCCGTTATGCCTGACCAGGCCCAAGGGCCCGTCCCCAATACTTGCCGTACTGCAGGGTGTTCCGCATCGGAGGGGTCGCTCCAGCCCTTGGCGTACACCCTAAAATACTCAGGCGTCAGCTCGCCCCTTCCCTGTTGACCTTCGCCTAGAAGTAGCCCGATCACCCCAGGCCTCATGAACGTGAATGACTTGGGGTCATCAATCGAGTCGAACTTGAGTTCAAGGGTGCGGCACAACGAGAGCGTGACGACATCGTCATGAGCAGACCATGTCCCGCGGCCCCAGGGCGATGAAACACGACCTCGAATGAAGAAGATGATGGCTGCTTTAGTGCTCTCACCTAAAGACCAAGGACCTCTTCTCACAAGAGCCCTTCCCAGGGGGGTTTCCTCAGGAGAGTTCCGCTCCTGGGGTCGGTATGCCGTGGTGCCACCGAGCTGCTTGCCGTTCCACTGATCCCCTAACTGCTCGATGGCCTCGCTGAAAGCCCTCCACCAAACCCAGGCACACTCACGTGCGCATTCGGGTGGCGGATCCAGGTTCGCGGGAGGGTAGCCGCCGAAATAGTGACGTTTGTCCAAAGACCACTCGCCCACAGCTCCCACAACGGGGATGCCATCCATCGTGTATTCGACGCCAAAAGTATAGTGATAAATGTATGGGTCCTCGGCCGACACGTTTTGATGCCAGGTTGAAGAGGGCTCTATTTGAAGCTGCTGCCAAACGAAGTTCTTGATCCCAAGATTTGCGCAGGCAAGGGAGTAGCCCCACATCTCGAGGACCCAACCGAAGGTAGCATCGGCCTCGTGGTCGGCCTTGAGCTTGACAGACAAGTCAAGCCACATTGGAGTCAGCTTTTTGAGTGAAGAAATATGCATGATGGCAGGTGAGGGGCCGACAGGCTGTACGTCGAGATGGTTGCCCGAATAGTACCGTTTCACCACCTGCGTGCAGACACGGAGGCATGGGCGCTCCGCAGGCGGTTGTGGTGGTCGATGGCCGGTGCAGCACAAAAACTTGGTGCGATGGCGGCGCACGCACTCGTGCTTGCTGCTCCGGCACAGGGGACATGTACGGGAAGAAGAAGGCGACGTTGAGCTGGGGTGTCGCTCGATTGGGCAGATCGCGCAGGAGTATATGATCTGTCTCGGCAATGTACACATAATCTTCTGGCACCTTGAGACGCCACGCATCATCCTTAAGCATGGCGTTGATTGTCCACGGCCGGTTTATGACCTACGAGCGGGAGTGACATCTCAGTGAGGATGCCACAAGGACGCGGCCAGCCGCACGACGGCGCGTGCTACAAGGGAAGTTCCGAATACGTGTATCCACCTAAAAGGGAATGAGGAGAGGCCCAGCACACGTTGGCCAAGGTTGGGCAAGAAAAGGAGGAGCTGGCCTACGAGAGCCTATGCTTCTATGTGTGTGCGTACGCATGTGCATCGCCCGCCTGGCGGGTCAGCGCACCTGGAAGCCGCGGGTAGTTGAGTGATCAGCCTGTGAAATCGTGATCGTTGGCATCGTCGACATTAGCCCGTCTGGCTTCCCGTTCGGCGAGGCGAGGATTCGTGTGAAGCCCGTCATCTCGGTGCACGGGTTGGCGGCCACAACCTTCCGGTAGTGGTAGTGCATGATCTTGGACTGCCATTCCTGATACTCGCTGGCTTGCGCGGTGAGGAGAATGTGGAAGGGGCGCCGGCCCTTCGGGCACGGAGCACCAGGCACAATCTCCTTCCGCCAGCGCAGATCGGACGGGTCATCAGACTCCGCATCCGGCACCGGCAAGTAGTTGGGAGAGCCGTCGAGGAGCCGCCTCTCGCTGAGAGTGGGCGGGGGGTAGCGAGCGGCGTAGTCATCATAGTCTTTGAACCCATTCTCGGGCGAGAACCTCGAAGGCCCGGACGAGCCCGCACTCACGGGAGCCGATCGGAGGAGCCGGTTGTATACAAACATTCCAGAGCGCTCAGCGAGTGGTTGGCCGCCGGCTGCGGTGGCATCAGCAGCGGCCAGCGCGACAGCGGGCGATGGGCTGGCGGCGCGGACGTGGATCGAGGACGAGCCCATCGGCTGGCTTGCCCCCAGCCGCTGCTCCTCGGCCAGCCTGCCTGAACGGAGAGTGTGCTGCAGCTTGGCACGCGAGACGGCACCGCCCACTGTGAGTGAGACTGTAGTATAGTAGACGTGGTGTAGGAGGGCAACGAGGGCGAAAGGGGTGAGCGCGAGCAGGACGTGACGCAGCTGCATCGGCCCGCCCCACCGCGCGCCCTCGCTCTCGCTGGCGGCTTTGGGGGGGAGGGGAGGGGGGGCGGGCGAGGCGGTTTTGGCGCGCTAGCGCGGTGAGAGACGGAGGGGCGGAGGGGGGGGGGAAGGGCTCGTCTCGCGCGAGAGAGGGGAACGGGGAGAGGGGGAGAGGGAAGGGGGGGGGGGCGAGTAGAGAGAAGAGAGGGAGAGGAGAGAGAGTACGAGAAGGAGAGGAGACTGCTGAGGACGAGAGGGGAAGAAGGACAACGGATACAATAGAGGAGAAACGAGGGGAGAGGAGAGAAGAGAGAGATGAGGAGGTACTGGAGTCGCTCGCGCGGCTCGCTGAGATGTCAATGTTCATACTCTAGAGTACTCTAAGTAAAGACTGTATGGTTGGGCTCGGCTCTTGCTGGTTGTAGTGTTTTAAAGTGTGCTCGCTCGTACGTGTGCGTTGCCTGAGGCAAGGGTGTGCGTCTCTTCCCGTTCGAGAACAAGCTTATAGGGCCGGTCTACGCGACTTCTCTTGTCCGCGGGGGTCCTTATTTCCAGGGTCTCCAAAAGAGAAAATGAGGATCTCACTAACCTAGATGGGAAGTACGTTTTTACCATTTTTCGGTGAAGGCCCAAAACAAGTTTCAAGTTTAAAAAACAAAACCAGGCAGTTAGGTGTCGTTCCGTCAATTGTGGGACATCAGTCGAACTGAGCGATCAAATGTCCACAGTTGTTTTAAAATTAATTTTTAAAATTAAATTGTTTTAAACTTACCATAGAGCATAACAACTTTTTTCTCTGCTTTCCCCCGCGCTCCGAGGGAGACGCCCTGTCAAGGCTTTTCCTCTGCGTCTCCTCTAAGGCCGACAACTACATAAACACGCAATTTAAGAGATATTTTCACACGGAGCATCTGTGATGACTTGCAATCACATCGGATGGGCACGGCGCGATGTGCATCGGTCCCCCCGCGGATACGCCGTGCGTGCGCATGTCAACTCGTTCCATCTTCGTACCCCCTGAGGCCCACAACTACGTAAACTCGTCGTATAAGAGATGTTTCTTTACGCAGCACGTGTGATGACTTGCAATCACATTGTGCACGCCGTGCGTGGGCACGGCGCGATGTGCATCGGCGCCCCCCGCGGGGGCGCCGTGCGTGCGCATAGCAACTTCCAGGAAGGTGCACGCCGTGCGTTCACTCTTTCCGCGGGGGAACTCTGGGCGCGGAGGACGGGCGGGAACCCTGGGGGCACCCCCTGGGACCGGTTGGTTATCACAGTATGTGACGAGAACATTAACGTAAACAGCTGTCTGGTCTTTTGATCTCTCTCTCTCCCCCCCCCCCCCGGGGTCCCCTCCCCCCCTCCCCCCCTCCCCCTCCACCGGCGGCTAGCGCGGCGCTTTGGCCCTCCTCCCCACCGGGAGTCGGGTGAATGAAATTCTGAACTGGGTCGGGCAACCCCATTTGGGTGTCTGGACGGGGGACGAACGGCGAACGAAGGGCTGTGGGGCGGCGAGGCGCTCCTAGCGGCCCTAGTGTGTTGGGTTTTAAGAGATTGTTAGACCTACAAAGAACTCTTCCCTCAGGGAGGGAGCCTAGGCTGCTTGAGTGCAGCGACGCAGCGAACAACGACGGACAAAGAGCCTGAGAACAACAGGCTGCACAGACTCACGAACATACCGGAATCATTCACCCAAACCAAGCAAATTATCAAGCAACCGCGACCCCAAATCACCGATAACTCAAACACGTCGCGAGAGACGGAGAGAGAGAGCGAGAGAGAGAGAGAGACTCCGCAGCGACGGCCGGAGCGTGTCTCCGTTGTAACTTCCCACGTAGCGGAGAGTCCGAAGGGGAGCGTCATGTCGCGCGACCACGGCGATCACTTTGGATACAGATCGCAACGAGATGTCTTCACGACAGAGGAAATCTTGCCGTTGAGCGTGAACCTTCTAGACGCTTCTAACGAACAACCCTGAGTAGCAACCAAGGGGAAGAAACACCAAAGGGGCCAAGGCTTGCATGTAATTTGCATCAAGGGGAAAGATTCCCTCACCTAGGAAGCGAACCTACACCGGTCTCCAAGGGGAGATGGCAAATTAAACCTCAAATCTCGAGCGGCTAGAGCAACCGACTCGCTCGCCAAAACCTTGACCGAGAAGAAAGAAGCAAGGACCTACAAGCCAAGGGTAGCGGACCTAGGGAATGTGAGAGGAAGTTTCCGAACGCCAACGCCAAACGCCGAACGCGGGGATTCAACGAAACCCTAACCAGGCCAAGCAGAACCTACGAAGAACAGGCCTGGACAACAACGAAAGTCAGCAGGTCCCAAGAAAGAACCGGAACCCAACAAGAAACAACAAGCCTTGCAAGAAGCTAAACAAGCCTTCACAAGGTAACTCGAGAGCCTGAGACAAGCGCGCAGCGAGTGACAGGCGACCTGGCTCCTTTGGGTCAAGATTACCCGAAAGGAGGAAACCTGGAATCTAGACCTGACAAACAGGCTAGAAGGAACGAAACGAGAACTCGAATTCTAGATCGCTAGGGACGAACCCTACCAACCTAGATGTACCTGAGCTTCACCGTGTGGCCGCACGGCGAAGGACCTGGAAACAAGAGCCTGGAAATCGCATCATCTAGGATGAATGCGACAGGAGAGGGAGGGAGGGAGGGAAGGAGGGGGGGGGGGGGCAGAGCGAGGGGGGGAAGAGAGGGGGGGAGAGAGAAGGGAGCAAGAGGGAGCGAGAGAGAGGGAGAGCGAGCGCGAGGGGAAGGGGGGGCACGAGCAAGCTGCAGGGCTGGGAAAAGAGAGGGCACCGCGAGGTTGTTGCATTGAGGTGCCTAGGCGGAGAGGTGGATGGAGGCGGCAGAGGGCCGGGGTGGTGGTGTTGCAGGGTGAGTGTCAAGGAGGGAGACGCGAGGTCGACGACGGAAAAGTTGTGTCGAATTAGCTAGAGCTAGTGGCTAGTGGCTAGTGGGGTTGGCGGGTTGGCTAGGATATATAACATTAGTTATTATTTATGTATTTACTATTATTAACCGACGAATTCCGCACCCCCACACTCCACTCTCTCTTGGCCCTTCGCCCTCTCCTGCGATGGCGCGCGCTTCGACTTGCTCTCAGAGATCCTGAGGGGGCTCCTAGAGGGCCAGTCAGGCAGCTCAGGCTCTGTCTGGGGGCAGTGGAGGCTGGGGCTCAGCCCCTGGCCCCTGGCCTCTCCTGCCTCCTGCCTCTCCCACGCGTGCCTCGCTGACCTTGGGCGCCCTCCTCAGTCTCCTGTCTGCCTAGTAGAGCAGGAGGGGGGGGGGGAAGGTCAGTATGAGTGCTGGCCCATGTGGCATGTGGGCCAAGGAGTGCGCCTCCTGACCCGCGCCCACTGGGGGTCTGGGTTAGGATGGTGATTGCTCAGCTCATGCCCGAAGCAGAAGGCAGAGTTGAGGGTGACCGACAAGCCCCCCGGAGGGGAATTGGTTGGAGCCTGAGGGGGAGAGCACGAGGCGCCTCCCCCATGTGAACTAAGTATGAACTTAGTTGGAGGTGGAGGGAGGGAATTTAAGGGCTATGTAGAAAGAGAAACCGGGAAGTCTTGCGATAGTAGGTGTGTAGCCCAGAATCTTTAGATGTTTTTTATTATTGTTATCCCCCTAGTATACCTAGTATTGCACTGGGGGGGGCCCCTGATGCCCTGATGTCGGGTGGGGGAAGGGCCGGGGGAGTGTGGAGCCTACATGTGAAACACAGGAACAGTGTTTTTTTTCGGAGACCCAAAACATATGTCATATGTTTTTCGCTGTTTTATTTCGGGCGGCCCCCTATCCCGCACATTTGTTTTTGCACTGTTTTTCTCTGTTTTTTTCGACGGCAAAAAACATACTGTTTTTGCTGTTTTATTTCTAAGTTTGACTGTTTTTCACATGTAGGGTGTGGAGTGTGGGTGATGGGTGTAGAAAGTATGCTGCATGTAAGTAGCGCGTTCCACGGCCGCTCGCCGCTTGTGCGGTAAGAATATTGTTATTATAAAGTTTTATAAAGTTTTTTTGGAGGCTTTCAGTTAAGGTTAAGGCTTTGGCTTTGGCTTCTTTGGCTTTGGCTTCTTTGGCTTTGGCTTTGCCATGGGCCATGGCCATGGCCATGGCTTTGGCGACTTTGACTTTAGAGGCTTTGACAATTTTGGAGACTTCAGCGACTTTGACGACTTTGGTTGCTTTGGCTTTGGCGACTTTCGTGGCTTTGGTGATTTTGTTGGTAGTTGGTATCGGCGGCTTTGGACTTTGGGGTTCCAACGTTCCAACGACCAACGACTCACCCCTAGCTCCCGGACTACGGACATCGCTATACTACAAAACTCCTTCAGACACATCCAGAGAGGAGAGAGGAGGCGCGATGGGCGAGGCGGGCGCGGCGGAAACGCGCCGACAGCTCCTGGGCTGCTTCCGGCCGACATTGGCGTGGGCGGAGCGCGTGTGCGTGCAGAGGACATGGCGGACGATCCGCGGCGAGGCGCCCCTCGGCTCCAAGGCCCTCCCCGCGCCGCCGCCCCTCAAGCTCAGCGAGCCCGTCGGTGGGCTCCGCTTCACCGGTGTCGGCCGCATCTTTGGACTGCACAACTTTGAGACATGCTACGTGCTCGGCGAAGGCAACTATTCGCACGTGGTTGAGGCGATCGTCAAGCCCACTCGCGAGCGAGTCGCCTTCAAGATCGTCGACAAACAGAAGATGAACCGGCACAAAAAGGGAGACGAGGTGATCATCGAGAAGCATGTGCTATCCACCGCCAACCACCCGTCCATCATCAAGCTGTTCCACACATTCCAAGACTCGACGGCGCTGTACATGGCCCTCGAGCTCGTGCCAGGTGGGGAGCTCTGGGCAGTGTGCAACCGGCGGGGTGTCCACCCTTGCCATGCCGCCTACTGGACCGCGCAGATTGCCGAGGCGCTGCAGCACCTCCACGAGAGGCACATCATCCATCGCGACGTGAAGCCGGAGAACGTGCTGCTCACGCGCGAAGGCCGTGCGAAGCTCATCGACTTCGGATCCGCCAAGCTGATGGACGCCATTGAGCCCGATGCGCCCTTGCGCCTGTCGCTCGGCCTGAGCGACAAGTTCAAAGACTTTGTCGGAACGCCAGACTACATGGCTCCGGAGGTGAGATTGGCCTGGCGCGCACGTGAGTCGGCGAATTGTGGGGCGCGGCGTAGGTGGGGGCGCCTTCGTACGCTGCGCTGCGCGGTAAGCATCGCTCTGGACCCGAGCGCTTGGGAGGCCGCCATCCGGCTAGCTTGCCGCAAAGGGCGTTTGGGTCTCATCGTTGGCCATATCAAACCATGCGAATAGTCCTTGGACATCTTGGTGTCGGTCATACTTGGCTATGTTGGTTTTACGCTCGGCCTCTTCCGCTGCTCCTCCTTCACAGGCGATCAACAACAAGGGGACGGACTTCCGTGCTGATCTCTGGTCTCTCGGCTGCTTTGTGTGCATGTTGCTTGCGGGTCAGCCTCCCTTCAATGCGGGCTCCGATTACCTCACCTTTCGGCGTGTGCAGGTGAGAGCTACTGCCTCAGTTCAATCCCATCGCCGCCGCTAAGTGCACTCCCATCGCTGCCGCGGAGTGTACTCCCATTGCCACCGCGGAGTGCACTCCTGTCGCTGCCGGAAGTGAGATCGGACGGACGCCATCTACTTTGCAAGGCCGTCATGACGCCCTTGCGGCTTGCAAACGATCACGGTCACGCACGGGGCCGACGCCTGCGCAGTCGTTGCGCGTACGTGACGTTCGCGAGCGGTGCCCTGGGAAGACCGAGGAGATCGCTCTGCCCTGAGGTTGCCCATTCGCCCACTCTTGCACCCTTCGCCTGCCCACGCTATCCGCGCGGCTTCCTCCTGCAGGCGCGCCTATTCAACATGCCAGAGGGTCTCCCTCCAGATGCATCCGATTTGATCGACCGCCTCCTCCAAATGGATCCCCAACAACGGCTCGGCGGAGGCGCGGAGCTCTCCGAGCCTGCTGATGGACGCCACGCTACCCTCTTGGCCCATCCATTTTTCTCCCGTGCTCGCAGCGGTTTGCAGGCACAGCAGGAAACCGCCGTCTCCACCGACGGCCTCACGGCTCCTAGTGCAGGCGGGATGCACCGGCAACTGCCACCCGTGCCAACTCTCTTCGAGCTGTGCGTCCAACCCGTCTGCACCCAGCTCACCTTGTGCGGGTGGTATAAAGGAGGGGCCGCAGAGGGTTTGCCTGCTGCACAATGGCCCGAGGCGGTGCGACGTGTGGCAATATTTGAGCTGAAGCGGAAGGGCGCCTTGACGGAAGAGCTTCGGGCCGTGCTCCTTGCTGGCCCGACGCCACCCGTCATCGATGACGAGGCGCTTCTCGCCACGGTACGCTGCCATGCATGCGGGGGGGTACGAAGTCATGCGATCGCAGCATCTCGGGTGAGGATGCATTTGCGTGACAGCGTTTGCTAAGACGGAGAGCAACAGTAGGGGCGGCAAGATCCCTGAGCAATTTGGAGTCAAGGCCGGGGTGTGTTGGCTGGTTGGTAGGATCGATTCACGCCTTACTCACCTCCTTACCCCACCCCCCACCCCCACCCCGCCCCCGCCTCCCTGGAACTTATAAGCGCATTCCCTATCTAACGGCACGTTCTGCGTCCTCCTTGAATGCATTTGCACTCGCAGATTCCAAATGGCCAATCTGAGGACCCGGACCCCGAGGACCCTAACCGCGAGGAGCCCTTGTTGACAGAGGAGGAAGACGAGGAACGTCGGCGGACGCATGCGCGGTGGCCACCCCCTGAGGGAGGAGAGCGGACACGCCCCGGCGGGACGCGCGACATTTCTCAATCCCTCCCAGCTGAGCTCGCTGAGATGGAGGAGGAGGACCGGTGGCGTGCAAGGGAGGCCGAGGCCGCCTTCGATTCTGAGGAAGAGGATGGACCGGAGGAAAACGGCACATTGGTATGAATGATCCTATGCTTCTGGGCTCAACGTTCGATCTGCGCCATTCATCTTTCATCGTGGGCGACAATGGGTCGAGACGGAGCGAGAAGGAGAGGTCTCCTCACCCACTACCTTTGCTCTCATACCCGACGCCATTATTCGTGGCTAACATTTCGCGTAGAGGGAGGCGTAATATGTTAGATGTTGGCCAACACCGAATCGATGTAGTAGGCACACCTAGGGGGCGAGAGGTATATGAGCAACTCAATAAAAAAGCATCTGAAGATTCTGGGCTACACACCTACTAACCGTTTGGTATCTATTACCGCCTCGCCGCCACCGCCCTTAATCTCCCTTCCCTCCACCACCTCCCCTTCCCCCCTTCATTCCTTTGATGGTGGTGATTATGCCAACTATATCGTGCATAGAAAGCCTGCGTCGCCTCCAAGACGCCTCGAAAGTTCTTAAGAGCAAGAAAGCGGAAAATCTTTGGAAAGTGGCTCTCATTTCTTACCACTTATAGGGCGGTCAAACAGCCGGGGCTTTATTAACTATTAGTAAGGGTTGGGCTGCATTTTTTGACCGTGGCGCGAGGCCCAATAAAAAACCTTCAGGGGGGGCCACCTGCCGCCACGAAAATCGTCGCCAGGAAATGGTGCGATTCTCCCCCCCTCTCCCCCCCTCCGTCACGCGCGCTCACGCTCTACCCGTAAAGAATTGGCGGTCGCGCCCGCGGGTGGATCGATTCCTTTATATCTGTTACCCCCCAGGAGCCAACGCCCCCCAGGAGCTCCCGGGGGCCCCCAGGAGCTATCGGGGGGAAATTTTCTCCCGATCGCCAACAGCCCCACCGAGAGCTATCGGGGGACCGAGAAAATCCCCCGAGAGCTGTTGGGAGATTGCTCATGGGGGGTGCCGTAAGCGGATCCCCCAGGAGCAAACGGGGGGTTCTCTCTCTCTCTTTCTCTCTCTCTCTCTCTCTCTCTCTCTCTCTCTCTCTCTCTCTCTCTCTCTCTCTCTCTCTCTCTCTCTTTCTCTCTCTCTCTCTCTCTCTCTCTCTCTCTCTCTCTCTCTCTCTCTCTCTCTCTCTCTCTCTCCCCCCCCCCCCCCCCCCCCCTCTCCCCCCCCCCCCCTCCCTCCCTCTCTCGGGAAGCAGCGGTAGGGTGCGCGCGACAGCGCCGTTCGTCTCAGCCGCAACCTCAGTGGGTGGGGGAAGGAAGGGGAGGACGGCGGAAATAGATGGTGGGCGGCGGCGGCTCAGATGGCGAGAACAGGGGCGGTGCGCTGAGCAGCCAGGTGCAAGTCAGGTGGCGGCTGGAGGAGCGGCAAGCGTCGGTGCCCCCGCCCTCCCCCCCTCCCTCTCCCTCTCTCCCTGCCCCAGTGTGGAGTCAACTTGTTGAGCGTGGAGTCAACTTGTTGAGCGTGGAGTCAACTTGTTGGGCGTAGAGTTAACATGTTGAGCGTGGAGTCAACTTGTTCAGTATGTGGAGTGAACTTGTTGCAAACGAGAGGAGGGTCGACGCGAAAGGCGTTGGTGGGGTGTTGGTGCTGGAGCGGGAGACGGGGGCTCCGGCGAGGGGGATACATGGTATCACGCGGGAGGGGGATACGTGGCACCCGGGAGGGGGTCGCAGGAGGGGCGGGACGCTCCGCCGGGAGCGAATGCCGACGGGGGATACGTGGTATCTCCCCGGTCCCAACCCCTTTTTTTGTAAATGCCATCTCACGTACCCGCGACCCCCGTGCCCCCCGCGACCCCCGCGACCCCCGCCACCCGAGCCGTACACGCACCCACCGGCATACATGGTACCCGCCTCACACACACCTCCCCACACCACACAACACCACACAATCTAACGCAACCCCGCGAAACTCTAACCCAAAGTCGACCTCCCGTCGAGCCACTTTGAAATCTGGCGGCGCCATTTTGAAATACCACATTCGGCGCTGATCGATGAGGCGAGACCCGTGGGCGGCCTCAAGACGGGCCACGTCGTAGCTCTCTACTCTGCAGCGACGTAAAACAACTGAGCGTTAGTACCACTACTCCCACTAGCCCGGTACTATCACGACACCCCTCAGCGCACTTGCCCGCACGCCTTGAAGTGATGGCACAGACACATACACATATGCATCCCTTCAATAAATCTCCCCCCTCGCAAGAGGGTGCAACCTCAGGTCCATAATACATAATACATAATACCCAAGCGAGGCCTCCCGCTACTCACACGGCACGAACAGCTGCATCAGGCGGCCATCATACCCTCACGACCGAGCGCAGGTCCAGGCGCGGAGACGTGCCAGGCAAAGTCGCAAACGGCAGCCACGAGCTCTGTGGGCCGTGCAGGCGGGCGCCCTTCCGGCGAAAGAGTCGCCTTTTGACCCCTTTCCAATGGACCGACCTCTGGCAGCGCCCCTCTCGACCCCATGCCCTGCCGAACGCCTTGCGCACGCCCCATACGAGTGCCCTCACCCGAACCCACCCCACCTCTGTGAGGCGGGTGCGCAGCTGGGCCATGCGCGCCATCGGTGGGGGCCACATACCCACTGATCACTCCGCCGGCCGCATGGGTCGTGCAGATGCCCTCCACAGCCGTCAGGCCCCATGGCAGCTAGAGGGGCTGGGCGCTTCGCGCGCCGCCCCCTCCCTCCTCGCCGTGGCGACGAAAGTGTTTCGCGATGTTTTACGTATGTTTCGCGTTCGCGCCGTTTACCCCCCGATGTTTCGCGAAAGTTTTTTTCCGCCGAAACCCCCCAAAGTTTCGTAAAAGTAAAAAGTTTCGCAAAACCCTTACCAGGCCCTATGCCCAAGCCTTCCCAAGTATCTTCACCCGCTACCCAAGTCGATAGGCCGCCTACGGACGCGTGGGTTGCCAAGGATGGAGTCTCAGGAGCCTTACCCGGATCCTGGGACCAGTCCATCTCCACATCCTGCCCCTGCCCCCTGCCCCTTACCTCGCTGTTCCGCCCTCCCGCACGGGGCAGCACGGCGGCTCGCGCCCCCAAATATGTAGTAAATATGTAAAAATACGTAAACGCCGAAAGCCCACCCAAATACCAAATATGTAGATGAAAAATAAGTACATATTTTCACTCAGGCCTACAGACTGCAGAGGTCCTTTGGGGGCTCCCAGAGGGCCAGCTAGGGAAGCTCAGGGGGCAGTGGAAGCTGGAGCTCAGCCCCTGGCCCTTGGCCCCCCCTGCCTCTCCCACGCTTGCCTCGCTGGCCATGGGAGCCGCCCAGAGGCATCTGTCTACTTGGCGATTGGCGACCAGGGAAGGGGGGGGGGTGAGCTTGTGAGCTTTGAGCTTTGAGCTCGAGGGCAGGCCCGCAGTCAGGGCGTGGGAGTGCGAATCAAGGCCCGCGCCCACTAGCAGGGCCAGTGTGATGATTGCCCAGCCCCTACCAGAGGGCAGGGGCTGGGGTTGATTGTACGGGCCCACCCCGGGGGATGTCCGCGATGGAGAGAGGGGGGCG